>JAKSZT010054457.1:5518079-5529627 GCA_026826555.1 Tolypeutes matacus
GATAGATAGATAGATAGATAGATAGATAGATAGATAGATAGATAGATCCTCCTCAAAATAAAAAAATTTTTTCCCCTCAAAGGAGTTTGTCAAGAAAGTGAAAAGGCAGTTTATTCAACAGGAGAAGATATTTGGTAACCATATACTGATAGGAGCCTAATATCCTATATATATAAAGAAATCCTACATCTCAAAAAGAAAAAGAAAAACAACCCATTTAAAAAATGGGCAAGTGATTTGAATAGATACTTCACCAAAGAAGAAATACAAATGGCTAAAAAGCACATGAAAAGATGCTCAACATCACTAGCTATTAGAGAAATGCAAATCAAAACTACAATGACATACCATCTTACACCCATTAGAATGGCGACTATTAAAAAACCAGTGGACTATAAGTGTTGGAGAAGATGTGGAGGATGGGAACCCTCATCCACTGCTGGTGGGAATGTAGAATGGTGGAGGACAGCCATTGTGGAGGATAGTTTGGCAGTTCCTCAAAAAACTAACTGTAGATTTTCCGTATGATCCAGCAATTCCACTGCTGGGTATATACCCAGCAAAGACACGAACAGATATATGCACACCAATATTCATAGCGGCATAATTTACTTTTGCCAAAAGCTGGATCAACCCAGGTGTTCATCAACAGATGAATGGATAAACAAAATGAGGTACATACATACAATGGAATATTACTCAGCTGTAAGAAGAATAAAGTGCTAACACACTGGATAACCTGTATTAATCTTGAGGACATTATGTTGAGTGAAGCAAGCCAGGCTTTGAAGGATGAAAAGTACATGATCTCACTGATACAAATTGAGCAAATTGAGTAGACTCAGAGAACTATTGTCTGGAAGACAGGTTTACAAGAAATAGAAAGGGAGAAGAAGGTTGTGAGCCAACAGCCATATGGACATAATCTATGGTAAGGTGAAAGTGTGTAGTTGCACATTGAAGGGACATGACAGGAGCGTAGTGATATTATTGAATTCAGTGGTGCAGAGTGGACAGGTAGGTAGGTTGAGAAGGGTGAGTTGGAAGGTCCAGGGTACTGGGGGTAGGGTTGGGAGAGGGACCAGTTGAACAGTGGGGATTTGTGGGTATGTGGTTGAAAGTACAAAGTTGGGAATGCTCTTATAGCAATATGACAAGGAAGGGTTACTGGTTTAGGGTGTTGGATGGGGCATTCAGGACAGGGTGCACCTGGAGCAGGCTTCTAGGGAGTGTGTGAGTGATCATTCTGTCATAATGTGTTGTATCAGTTGGTGGATACCCACATAATGAGTGGGAAGGAGTTGGACTCCGATCTTCAGGAGGACTAATTTGTTCAGATAGAAGGCAGGAATCTCTCGAGAGCATGGATGGCTCCTAATAGGGGAGGACAGACCAGTGTGTCAGGACCTCAGTCTTGTTGCATTTAACTATGAATCTTGTAATCCAAGGAATGAAGCCAGGGGGTCACTGTGGTCTCCGAAGGGAGAGGGAGGGAGGAATAGAATAGATTGATTGGGGGGTACTTAGTGGACAGTGGAAGTGTTCTACATGATCTTACAATGATGAACAGAGGACATGGTAAATACCATCAAAATTTATAAAAGTGTATGTTCTAAAATGTAAACCATAATGTAAACCATTGACCATGTTTAGTAGCTATGTTTCACTGTTTGTATATCAGTTATAACAAAGGTACCATCCACATATAAAAAGGAATTAATATGGGGGGGACAAAAGGGGAAGGATGTTGGGTATATGCGAGTCTCCTGTATTCTGTGTGTGACTTTGCTGTGACCTAAAACTTCTTTGAAAACAAAATGGAAAATAGCAAGACACTGGGGAATGAGTGGGGGAAGATGCCATGGTACAGGCAGGACACCAGATATTGCAGTGATGAAAGGCAAAATGTCAAAAATAATTTTTTGAGATATTTTTCATTTTTTTTCCTTTTTTTTTTTATTATGGGTAAAAATCAAAATTCTCACAATACATACTAACATTTGCAAAATGATATATAAATATATATGCATATATGTGTATTTGCTTACAAAAATGTTATTTATATATATATACATATACATATATTTTAAGAGGTGCTTAGATTACCTAAAATATTACACGGAACCCACTGGGATTCCCATGTTGCCCACCTCCCACACCTCCCACCACATCCCACACAAACATCTCCCACAGTGTGGCCCACCAACCTCAATGAACTTACACATCCTGGAGCCTTGCCACCAAAACCATAGACCACAGTTCACACTGTAGACCACACTCTCTCCCACTCAGTTCTGAGTGGTGTGTGCTGATTTAAAATGGCCTACATCCATTGCCACAACAGTACTCAGGACAACCTCCAACTATTTTTCATTTTTTAATATCCCAATCTTTCTATTTTATTTTAGTTTTAGTTTTTTTTAATTTTATGTATTTTCTTGTATTTAAACTTATCATTAATTTCATTTTCCTTTTAATTGTATTCAATTAAATGGCTTCATTTAATTGAATGGCTTCATTTTTGAAGAAGCTTTGGATCACAGAAGGGTTACAATTGGGGTGGGGGAGGATTGTTGGTGTGGGGTGTCAAAAATGTTCACAGCATGGGAGGAAGTTCACCTGAGCATACATATAAGGTATGTAAAAATGTTCAAATGTTCATGGGACATTGTCACAGTGGGTGGAGACTCACTGTGGAGAACACTTGTGAGTTTTCATATTGACATATTGTGTTATATCAGTGGGTGGAAGAAAGTGGGGGAAGGTGTTGGGACTCCCATCCTGGGGAGGCCCACTGTGTTCTCAAATAAAGGGGCGGTAGTCTCTTGAGAGCATGGGCAGTGACCAATAGGGGAGGACAGACCAGTGTGTCAAGCCCTCAGTGTTGTTGCAAGTAATTATGAATCTGGTCCTGCAAAGAGTGGAGGCTGGTGGTTGCCATGGGTCCCGAGGGGTGGGGAAGGGAGGAATAGATTAGACGGAACATGTGGCATTTTGAGGGTGATGGAAGTTTCCTACATGATCTTGCAATGATGGATATAGGCCATGTTAAGTTTCATCAAAAATTTTTAAAGTGTATGGTCCAAAACATAAACCATAATGTAAACCATTGTCCATGGTTGGTAGCTATGTTTCAATATTTGTACATCAGTTGTAACAAATGCACCATACACACATAAAATGTTATTAATAGGGGAAGGGGGAAAAGGGGGAGGGTGTTGGATATATGGGAGTCCCCTATATTCTGTACATAACTTTGCTGTGACCTAAAACTTCTTTGAAGACAAAATGAAAAAAGTAAGACATTGGGGGAATAAATGGGAGAAAATGTCTGTACATAAAGGACAACAGATCTGTATTAGTCAGCCAAAGGGGTGCTGATGCAAAATACCAGAAATCTGTTGACTTTTATAAAGGGTATTTATTTGGGACAGAAGCTTACAGTTACCAGGCCATAAAGCAACAGACTTCCCTCACCAAAATCTGTTGCCACGTATTGGAGCAAGATAGCTGCCAATGTCCAAGGGTTCAGGATTCCTGGGTTCCTCTCTTCCCAGCGCTCATTTCTCTGTGGGCTCAGCTGCTCTGCTATCTCCACAGCCAGCTGTAGACTATCTGGTGAATGGCTCGTCACTCTTCCCTAGGCCTCTGCCTATGTTTATTGGAGACTTCTCTCCTTTTTTATTTATCTGCTTCTCTGCGTGTTTACTTCCAGGGCTCTGGGATCAAAACTCCAACTAACTCTTCTGCCATGTCATTTTCTTGGTCTCCTTGCTGGGTGGGGACTCAACACCCTACTGACATGGCCCAATCAAAACCTTAATCATTGTTTAATAAAGTAAAAGTGAAACATCTGAATCCAATATAATCTAATATGCCCAGATGGACAGACCAGTTTACAAACATAATCTAATATCTATTTTTGGAATTCATATCAAACTGCTACAAGTTCTTAGAGTGAAGAAAGGCAAAATGTCAAAAAATATCTTTTTTTCATTACTTTTTATTATCCCAATTTTTTATTTTTTATTTTTTTATTTTTTATTTTTATTTTTTGTATTTTATTTCTTATTTTTAAAACTATTATTATTATTTCATTTTCTTATTAATTGTATTTGGCTATTTTATTGGCTTCATTTTTAAAGAAGTTTTGGATCATAGAAGGGTTACTACTGTGGCAAAGGAGGACCATTTGCATGGGATGTCAGTGATGGGGGATACATGGAAGGAGATTCACCTGGGTATAAATTTAAGACATATAAATGTGTTCAGATGTTCATGGGGCATTGTCATGGTGGGTGGAGATTCCCACAACAACCAAAGGAATTTCAAATTCCCATCCTGGGGAGCTCTGCCACATTCTCTAAGAGATGAACAAGAATCCCCCAAGTACAGGGACAATGACTAGTGAAGAAGGATGGTCCATTGACAGGCCTTGATATTGATGACTGTGCTTATGAACGTTTACTCTTGAAATTGAAACTTAGCCTAGTATTATAGGGTGCTTAAGCATTACCTCCTGAGAGCCTCCTTGTTGCTCAAATGTGGTCTCTCTCTAAGCCAAACTTAGCATATAAATGCAATAACTTCCCCCCAGCATGGGACATGACTCCCAGGGATGAGCCTCTCTGGCACTGAGGGATTACTACCAAACACCAACTAGCAATGCAACCTGAAAAAAACCTTGACCAAAAGGGGGAAAAGGCAAAGACAAATGAGTTTATATGGCTAAGAGACTTCAAAGTGAGTTGGGAGGTCATTCCATAGGTTACGCTTATGCATATCTCAGTGGGATCTCATTGACTGCCAATTTAGACACTACCCCAAATAGTGGGGCTCCTGAGGACTCTGGAGAAACCCAGGCACTATGGTCAGGGCAGATAGCTCATGAGTTTGGTGCCTTGCCAGTGGGCCCTACTTTGGGGTTTGTGCTCCCCAGTGTGACAAAACTGGACTCAGTTGTGGTTTCCCTACATATGGTTCTTTTGGACCTTCTATTTGAACCTGCAGTTGGTGCTGGAGTTGGTAGGTTTATGTCCAAGAGACTTGAATCTTTGGACTGTCCATGTGCCAGCTGAGCCCTGAGCCTCAACGGAGTTGCAACACCTACTCTCTAGTTCATTGGATTCACCCAGGACAACTAACAAGGAGGTGGTAATGGACAACCACCATACCAAGGAACAAGAGAGTTTACAATTGCAAACAAGAGAGTCCCATCCATTGTCCGTATGGAACTGAATCCCTCTCTCAATTACAGGTGGAGTGGGCATCACCATGCCAGAATCTTCAGGATTGGGGAATGAACTATGGACCAGAGTGGACTTACTGGTATTCTATTATAGACTTATTGGATTCTAGCAATGGAAGAACTTATATCATTGATATGGAACCAGTGGTCACTGGAGGTTCTGACGTCAGGAAGAGGGAAAACAGGTGTAATATGGGGGCATTTCCTGGACTTGGTAATTGTCCTGAATGACATTGCAACAACAGATACAAGCCATTACATATCTTGCCATAACCTACAGAATTGTGTGGGAGAGAGTGTAAACTACAATGTAAACTATAATCCATGCTTAGTGGCAAGGCTCCAAAATGTGTTCATCAATTGCAATGAATATGCCACACTAATGAAGGATGTTGTTAATGTGGGTAAATGTGGGCGATGTGGGGAGCAGGGCATATGGGAATACCCTATGTTTTTTTTGTTTGTTTGTTTGTTTGTTTTTTTTATTATTATGGGTAAAAATCAAAATTCTCACAATACATACAAACATTTGCAAAATGATATATAAATATATATGCATATATGTGTATTTGCTTACAAAAATGTTGTTTATATATATACATATATTTTAAGAGGTGCTTAGAAAACCCAAAATATTACACGGAACCTACTGGGATTCCCATGTTGCCCACCTCCCACACCTCCCATCACATCCCACACAAACATCACCCACAGTGTGGCCCACCACCCTCAATGAACTTACACATCCTGGAGCCTTGCCACCAACCATAGACCACAGTTCACACTGTAGACCACACTCTGTCCCACTCAGTTCTGAGTGGTGTGTGCTGATTTAAAATGGCCTACATCCATTGCCACAACAGTACTCAGGACAAACTCCAACTCCCAAAGAAGCCAATGTATTTCAACTGCTCGTCCCCTCCCTACCCCAAAAGTGTCAAGTGGCCACTGGCTCCACCTCATTGTTATAATTTCTTGCATTGCTAGAATCACCATATGTGAACAAGAGAATGCCATCAAGTCCACTCTAGCCCATAGTTCTTCCCCCAATCATGAGGGGACTGGGATGGTGATGTCCACTCCAGCTCCAAGGGAGAGAGGGCTTATATCCCATGGATATGGTGGGTGGGATGATCCTGCCTGCAGGTGCAGGCCCTCTCCATTCTCTGGGATGGCCATTTCCCATCGTTGTCTCCTCACCAGGTGACTTGGATGAGTCCATTGAGCTGTAGGGTAGGAGTTGCAGCTCCACCTAGATTTCATGCACACCTGGCACATAGGTAGGTGGGAGGCTCCAGTCTCTGGAAGTATACCTAAGAAACTCCAGCATCACATGTAGGTTTGAATAGAAGGGACTGGTGAACCATGTGCAGGGAGGACTTATTTGAGTCTAATTCTGTCACTCTCAGGAGCACAGATTCCAAAATAGAACCTACTGATAAGGCATCAGTCTCTGGGGCTATCCCCCCTTATATAGGACCAGGGTGTCTCCGGAGCTCTCAGGAACCCCACTGAGTGGGGTGATAGGCACTTAGATGTTCTATGAGCTCCTACTGAGGTGTGCGTAAGAGTTACCTCTGGGATGACCTCCCGACTCTCTTTGAAGTCTCTTAGCCACTTGAACTCATTTGTCTTTACCATTTCCCCCTTTTATTCAAGGTCTTTTTCCAGTTGTGTTGCCAGTTGGCACTTGGGAAAAGTTTTCAATTAGCAATAATCGTGCCTCGGATAAACCTCATTGGCTACGATACTGCCACTGTGCAAAGCTGCCAGTTGGCACTTGGTATTAATCCCTCATTGCCAGGGAAGCTCATCCCCGGGAGTCATGTCCCACATTGGGGGGAAGGTAATGCAATCATATGCTGAGTTTGGCTTAGAGAGAGGCCACATTTGAGCAACAAGGAGGCTCTCAGGTGGCAACCCTTAGGCACCCCACAACTGCAGGCTAAGTCTCATTTACAAGGGCAAAGACTCACAAGGGTAGTCATCAATTAAAAAAAAAAAAAAAAATCAGTGGGTTGTCCTATTTTGACAGGCACTGTCCCTACACTCAGAGGACTATTGTTGCTCCCTTGGAGACTGTGACAGAGCTCTCCAGGCTAGGAATTCAGATTCCCTCATTTATTGTGTGATTATCCACCCATTGTGACCATGCCCCATCCCCTGATCCTTTGAATGATTTTGTATATCTTTCATGTATATTTGGATGAACCAATCCCCACGAAACCCCCCCCAATAATCCCCCGCAGTACCCATTGTAACCCTTCTGTGATACAAATCCTCCATGAACATTTAGTCCATAAAATAATCAAATACACTTACTAGGAAAAAGAAACAAGTGTGATAAGCTTACATGCAAGAGACAAACATAAGGAAACTCGGGGGGGGGGGGAAAAAGAGAGAGAAGGAAAAAAAACAAATAATCAAACAAAGAACAAAACAAAATAAAATATAATTAGTGGATTGGGACATTCAAAAAATGGGCAAAAAAGCAAAGGAAATGCCTTTAAAAAATATATATATATATACATACATTCATTTTTTTTCCTTTCTCTTTTCTTTTTTCCCTTTTTTCCTTCCCTTTATTACTGTGTTATCGGATGTCTGGTGTGCCATGACACCTTCCTCCTCTCAATCCCCATTGTCTCCCAATTTTTCATTTAATTTTCAAAGAACTTTTAGGTCACAGCAAAGTCACACCTGGAGTGCCGGAGACTCCCAGATACCAAACCACCCCCCTTCCCCACCCCATATTAACTCCCCACCCTTTTTTTTGTTGGTTGCTAGCATTGTTATAACTGTTTTGCAGATAGCAAAATATAGCAACTAAACATTGTCAGTGATTTACAGTATAGTTTACAATTTAGATGATACAGTTGAATAATTTTGATGATATTTACCATGTCCTGTGTCCATTACTGTAAGGTAATGAAAAACCTTCCCCATGACCACCAAACAACCCATTAGATCTTGACTGTTCCCGTCACCCCAGTCCCCCAGGGCCCGTGATACCCCCCTCTCCCAACCAATGGAATGTTAAGATTCACAGTTATATGCCCTGGGGATTTGAACCAGCCCTTCCTAATCCACCCACCCCCCAGTGCTGCACCACCAAACCCAGGAACACCAACACTCATCTGCCCCATCCCCCAACATGCAACCACACTCTATCCCTTTACCATAGATTATGTCCATATGGGTGACGGCTCAAAGCCTGCTCTTCTCTTACTCTCCTTTGTTAACCTATCTTTCAGACAATGGTTCTCAGAGACTGCTCACTTTCTTCAGTTCAGATCAGTGAGGTCATATACTGTTCATCCTTCAGTGCCTGGCTTGCTTCACTCAACATAAGGTCTTCAAGATTCATCCACGTTATTCCATGTGTTAGCACTTTGTTCCTTCTTACAGCTGAGTAATATTCCATTGTATGTAGGTACCACATTTTGCTTATCCATTCGTCTGTTGATGGGCACCGGGTCTGATTCCAACTTTTGGCAATGGTGAACAATGCCACTATGAACATTGGTGTGCATATATCTGTTTGTATTTTTGTTTTCAGTTCTTCTGGGTATATACCCAGCAGTGGAATTGCTGGATCATACAGAAGATCTATTGCTAGTTTTCTGAGGAACCGCCAAACTGTCCTCCACAGTGGCTGGACCAACCGCAGTCCCACCAGCAGGGGATGAGGGTTCCTATTCCTCCACATCCTCTCCAACATTTAGTGTCTCCTGTTTTATTAATAGCTGCCATTCTGATGGGTGTAAGATGGTATCTCATTGTAGTTTTGATTTGCATTTCCCTGATAGCAAGTGATGTTGAGCATTTTTTCATGTGCTTTTTAGCCATATGTATTTCTTCCTTGGAGAAGTGTCTTTTCAGGTCACTTGCCCATTTTTTATATGGGTTGTTTGTCCTTTTATTTTCGAGGTGAAGGATTTCTTTATATATGCAGGATATTAGGCTCCTATCAGATATATGGTTGCCGAATATTTTTTCTATTGGGTAGGTTGCCTTTTTATTTTCTTAATAACATCCTTAGAGGTGCAGAAGTTTTTAATTTTGAGGAGATCCCCTTTATCAATTTTTTCTCTTGCTGCTCGTGCTTTGGCTGTGAAGTTCATGAAACCATTTCCTATTACAAGGTCCTGTAGATGCTTCCCTACATTATCTTCCAAGTTCTTCATGGTTTTGGCTCTTATATTTAGATCTTTGATCCATCTTGAGTTGATTTTTGTATAAGGTGTGAGATGGTACTCTTCTCTCATTCTTTTGGATATGGATATCAAGTTCTCCAAGCACCACTTCTTAAAGAGGCCACTCTCTCCCAACTGAGTGGGTTTCATGGCCTTGTCAAATGTCAGATGACTGTATATGCGAGTATCTATATCAGAACTCTCAATCCGGTTCCATTGGTCAGTAGGTCTATCCTTGTGCCAATACCACGCAGTTTTGATCACTGTAGCTTTGTAGTATGTTTTAAAGTCAGGTAATGTGATACCTCCAACTTCATTTTTCTTTTTCAATATATCTTTGGCAATTTGGGGCCTCTTGCCTCTCCAAATATATCTTGTGGTTAGTTTTTCCAGGTCCTTAAAAAATATAGTGTTGACTTTTATTGGGATTGCATTAAATCTGTAGATTAGTTTGGGTAGGATAGACATCTTGATGATGTTTAGTCTTCCCATCCATGAACAGGAAATATTTTTCCACTTATTTAAGTCTTCTTTGATTTCCTTTAACAGTGTTGTGTAGTTTTCTGTATATAAGTCCTTTACATCTTTAGTTAAATTTATTCCTAGGTATTTGATTCTTTTGTTTACTATTGTAAATGGTATTTTTTTCTAGAAGCCTTGTTGTCGATGTCTCAGGGCTTTCTATGTATAGGATATGTCATCTGCAAATAATGAAATTTTTACTTCTTCTTTTCCAATCTGGATGCCTTTTATGTCCTTTTCTTGTCTCAGTGCTCGTGCAAGTACTTCTAAGACAATGTTAAAAAGGAGTGGTGATAGTGGGCATCCTTGTCTTGTTCCCGATCTCAGAGGGAAGGCTTTTAGGATTTCACCGTTGAAAATGATGTTAGCTTTGGGTTTTTCATATATACCCTTTATCATTTTCAGAAAGTTTCCATCTATTCCTATCTTTTGTAGTGTTTTTATGAGGAAAGAGTGCTGTATTTTGTCGAATGCTTTTTCGGCATCTATAGAGATGATCATGTGATTTTTTTTCTTTCAGTTTGTTTATGTGGTGTATTACATTGATTGATTTTCTTATATTGTACCATCCTTGCATACCTGGGATGAAACCCACTTGGTCATGGTGTATAATCCTTTTGATATGTTGTTGAATGCGATTAGCAAGTATTTTGTTAAGGATTTTAGCATCTAGGTTCATTAGAGAAATTGGTCTGTAATTTTCCTTTCTTGTGGTATCTTTATTTGGTTTTGGTATTAGGGTAATGTTGGCATCATAGAATGAGTTAGGTAGTATTCCTTCTACTTCTATTTTTTGGAAGAGCTTAAGTAGAATTGGTGTTAGCTCTTTCCGGAATGTTTGGTAGAATTCAGCTGTGAAGCCATCTGGTCCTGGACTCTTCTTAGTTGGGAGGTTTTTAATGACTGAGTCTATCTCTTTACTTGTAATTGGGCTGTTGAGTTCATCTATTTCTTCTTTCATCAATGTCGGCTGTTTGTGGGTTTCTAGAAACTTGTCCATTTCCTCTAAATTGTCATTCTTGTTGGCATATAATTTTTCAAAGTATCCTCTTATGATACTCTTTATTTCTGTGGGGTCAGTAGTGATATCACCTTGCTCATTCCTTATTTTATGTATTTGCATCTGTTCTCTCTTTTTCTTTGTTAGTCTGGCTAAGGGTTTGTCAATTTTGTTGATATTCTCGAAGAACCAGCTTTTGGTTTTGTTTATTGTTTCCAGTGCTTTCTTATTCTCTATTTCATTTAGTTCTGCTCTAATCTTGGTTATTTCCTGTTTTCTACTTCCTTTAGGTTTAGTTTGTTGTTGTTTTTCCAATTCCTCCAAGTGTGCAGTTAGGTCTTCAATTTTAGCTCTTTCTTCTTTTTTAATATATGAATTTATGGCTATGAACTTCCCTCTCAGGACTGCTTTCGCTGCATCCCATAGGTTTTGATATGTTGTGTTGTTGTTTTCATTAGTTTCAAGGTAGTTACTGATTTCTTTTGAAATTTCCTCTTTGACCCACTGTTTGTCTAAGAGTGTGTTGTTTAACTTCCATATCCTTGTGCCTAACCTGTTTCTCTGGCCCTTATTGATTTCCAA
>JAKSZT010054457.1:5529727-5548316 GCA_026826555.1 Tolypeutes matacus
GGCATATAATTTTTCAAAGTATCCTCTTATGATACTCTTTATTTCTGCGGGGTCAGTAGTGATATCACCTTGCTCATTCCTTATTTTATGTATTTGAATCTGTTCTCTCTTGTTCTTTTTTAGTCTGGCTAAGGGTTTGTCAATTTTGTTGATATTCTCGAAGAACCAGCTTTTGGTTTTGTTTATTGTTTCCAGTGCTTTCTTATTCTCTATTTCATTTAGTTCTGCTCTAATCTTGGTTATTTCCTGTTTTCTACTTCCTTTAGGTTTAGTTTGTTGTTGGTTTTCCAATTCCTCCAAGTGTGCAGTTAGGTCTTCAATTTTAGCTCTTTCTTCTTTTTTAATATATGAATTTATGGCTATGAACTTCCCTCTCAGGACTGCTTTCGCTGCTTACCATTGGTTTTGATATGTTGTGTTGCTGTTTTCATTAGTTTCAAGGTAGTTACTGATTTCTTTTGAAATTTCCTCTTTGACCCACTGTTTGTCTAAGAGTGTGGTGTTTAACTTCCATATCCTTGTGCCTAACCTGTTTCTCTGGCACTTATTGATTTCCAACTTCATTCCGTTGTGGTCAGAGAAATTACTTTGTATAATCTCAATCTTTCTGAATTCATTGAGTGTTGTTTTGTGGCCTAGCATGTGGTCTATTTTGGAGTATGTTCCATGTGCACTGGAGAATAATGTAAATCCCGCTGTATTTGGGTGTATTTGTTCTGTATATGTCTATACATGTCTATTAATATGTCTATTAAGTCCAAATCTTCTAATGTATTGTTGAGTGCCTTAGTTTCTTTATTAATTCTCTGCCTAGATGTTCTGTCTAATGATGACAGTGGTGTATTGAAGTCCCCTGCTATAATTGTAGAGGAATTTATTTCTCCGCTTAGTTTTTCCAGAGTTTGCCACACGTATTTTGAGGCACCTCGATTAGGTGCGTAAATGTTGATGATTGTTCTCTCTTCTTGAGAGATTACTCCTTTTACTAATATGTAGTGTCCTTCTTTGTCTCTTACAATAGTTTTGCATTTAAAGTCTATTTTGTCTGGTATTAGAATAGCTACTCCTGCCCCTTTTTGGCTATTGTTAGCTTGTAAAATGGTTTTCCAGCCATTCACTTTCAGCGTCCTTGAATCCCTGGTCCGAAGGTGGGTTTCTTGCAGACAGCATATAGATGGATCATATTTTCTTATCCATTCTGCCAATCTGTGTCTTTTGATTGGTGAATTTAATCCATTAGCATTCAGTGTTATTACTCGTAACGAATTTCTTACTTCAGTCATTTTTTCTTTCGGTTAATGTATGTCATATGTTGTTTTGTTTCTCTTTTTGAGTTTTCAGTTGTTTTTAAACTCTCCTCCAACTCTCTCTCCTTTGTTTTTTCCTTTCAACTTGTAGAGATTCCTTTAGTATTTCTTGAAGTGCTGGTTTCTTCTTTACATACTCTCTTAATTGCTGTTTATCTGTGAAAATTTTGAACTCTCCATCATTTTTGAATGCCAGTTTTGCTGGATAGAGAATTCGTGGCTGGAAGTTTTTTTCTTTTAGTGTTTTGACTATGTCATACCACTGTCTTCTTGCCTCCATGGTTTCAGCTGAGAAATCAGCACTTAATCTTATTGTGCTTCCCTTGTATGTGATGGTTCTCTTTTCTCTTGCTGCCTTGAGTATTTTCTCTTTGTCTTGAGCATTGGACAATTTGACAAGTATATGTCTTGGAGTTGGCCTGTTGGGATTTATACTATTTGGGGTGCTTTGTGCTTCCTGGATCTGCACATCCATCTCTCTCAATAGAGTTGGGAAGTTTTCAGCCATAACTTCCTTCAACACTCCTTCTGTTCCCTTTCCCTTCTCTTCTCCTTCTGGGATGCCCATAATGCGTATGTTTGTGTGTCTTGCATTATCGGTTAATTCCCTGAGACCATACTGGATTTTTTCTATCTTTTTGTCTATCTTTTCTACAATCTCTTTGATTTCAACTGTATTGTCTTCCATATCACTATTTCTTTCCTCTGCCTGTTCAATCCTGTGCCATGTGAGTCCAGTGTCTTTTTCATTTCTTGACTTTTGTCTTTGTTCACCATCATATCCATTACCTTTTTAGGTGTGTTAGCTATTTCTTCAGTATGTTCTCCCAGTGTCTTCTTTATATCCTTAATCTCTTCCTTCAGTTCTTTAAGTTGGTCCATGATATTTGTTTGGATAGCTTTGATTAGTTGTTCGATGTACTGCATTGCTTCCTGGTTTTATTTTGTGCACTGGACTGGTCCATGTTTTCCAGTTTCTCAGAGTCATTTGTATTTTTCTGTTGCCCTCTGGTCATGATATTATCTTGATGGGTTTGTTCAGTTGATTAGCCTTTCTCTATGCTCTAGAATTTTATTTAGCTGTTGGTTCTGCGTGTATGTTAAGTTTTCTCTTTGGCAGTTTTTCTTCTTATTTTATTTCCTTGCTTCTTTCTATGTTCCCTTGAAGGCAAAAGGTTAGGGCCAGAGGAATCAAAAGATGTAAGGAAGGCAGAAGGATAATAGAAATATTGATAAAAGTTAGAAGAGGGGCAAAATGAGACTTAATGAGATGAATATTTAACTTGAGTAGGCAGTGTAGAGTCCTAGGAAAAAATACGGAGTTCCTACAATGGACTGGGAAAACAAATGTAGGAATATATATATATATATATAGTGATTTAGAAGGCTAGAATTATGAGGAGGGACAGAAATAGTAGAGAAAGGTCTGAAAGGAAAAAGTTAATACTAATAAAAAAAAAAAAGAAAAAAGAAGAAGAAGAAAACAAAATAGATGGGATAGAAATTGACACCTTTAAGTTGTGGGCCTATGAAAAAATGTTGTCTCTAAGAGCCACAACAGAAAACAGAAGGCAGAAAGATGCAGGAAGGATAAGCGATAGTTTGTAATACAGAATCAATATATACAGCGAGTGGGAAATTACTGAATAAGAAGCCCAGCAAATAAGCAACCAGCTGGCAGCACCTATTTAAAAAAAAAAAAAAAATAGAAGGAAAAAGGAAGGGGGGAGGAAAATGGGAATAATAGCAATAGACCAGAAAGTAACAGAGAGAAACCAAAGATCCACTCAGGCAAGCAGTCAAACAGAGCTAAGGAGGGGGTCAATGATTCCCCTAGGGTCCACATGGATCCTTCCTGCCTACTTGTGTTTATCAATGAATTTCCCCACAGGGTTCTATATGCAGGTCCTGAAGCAGCTTTTAGCTATTAAACTAAATTAAAAAGAATTTATTTTTCATTTGTTGAGGTGACCTCACTTTTTTTTTTTTTAGCCAAATGCAGGACCCAAAATAATTCCTCCTCTAGACCAACCCCCTTACAGAAGGGACCCTAGCTGGGCCCGTGGAAATTAATCAAGCACGTCCCACTTTCCGGACTCCCCAGGTTAGCTGAAGCTCTGATGTTAGTCAGTGAGGAGTGTTAAAGATGGCGGATTCCGCCCCTTCTGTCGCCGAGCTCCAGCGTCACCCGGCTGCTCAGTAAATCAGTTTGAGTGCAGATTTGCGTCTGCTCTCAGCCTATTGCTGCTTCAGGTCGGCTTATCTGCTCCCCAAAGCTATGGGGCGGTGCAGGCAGCCAGATCAATGTCTAAAAATATAAAATACCCTTCCCTGTCTTCCAACAGAACCCTCCCTTTTTTGGGAAGTGTTCCTTCCTCCTGGCTCCGCAGCGGCCTGGGTCTTATCCCTGGGTGGCTAGGGAAATCAGCTGCATTGCCCGACCAAAATCCCCCCTCTGGTTCACTGGGTGCTGATTAGCTCGTTTGCTCTGTTCACACAAGGTCCAAGGGGCACCAGGCAGCCAGATCCCCAGAAAATAAAACTTTTTTGCCCCGCCCGCGGCTCCAAATGGCCGTTTTATTTTTTTTTCCCTAACCGCGGGGCTCAGCCGCCTGTGCCAACCTCCACCGGCAGCCTCAAAACTCACGAATCTCCACCGTTCGGTCCACGCCGCCGATCCGTGCAGACAGATGTCCCAAGCCTCTCACTCTACGCGTGCACAGCATAGACCCCTGGGCAGGACCCCGTCCCCAATCCGCCTTGCTCTGGGAGCTTGCAGTGTGCGCCCTCCTACACTAACGCCATCTTGGCTGCCTCTACCCTATGTTTTTTATGTAACATTTATGTAATTTAAATATCTCTTTTAAAAAATTAAAAAATAATAATAATAAAAATTTTAAAAATATTTTTAAAAGTAGTGGGGTTGTAGAGCACTCACAATTAGGCCTCAGCCATCCTGGTAGGGAGCACAGGTACTGAAGTGGCCTTTCATATTTGCCCCAAGTTGGGGTATCATATATAAAATAATATAATATAACTATAATTATATATTAAATATAATACCTCCATGCTTCTCTCATGTATTACATTCCTCTCCTCATCTGTCATCATCTTCTGTCATCATTGCCATGCCTTCTCTAGGCACTACAACCAGATTCATCTTACACAAACACTACTATCTTCAGATTATCCTCCTCTTCTAAAAGTAACAACAGTGTCTCCTTTTCTCCTAAAGAATAAATAAAACACAACTGTGTTATTCAGGGTTCTCAAGAGAAAGAAAACTGACAGGAGGTGTGTGTGTGCATGTGTATGTGTAATGTAAATGTTATGATATTTTTATAGGATTGATGCATGCAACTGTGGGGATGGGTAGTCCAAGTTCCACAAGGCAAGCCACAGGCTGGGATCGCCTATGAAGATTTTCAATGAATTCCCCAGGGGAAGCTGGCTGGCTGAAATAGGGATGGAAAGTCTCCTTTCTGTCTGCTGAAATCATCACTTCTCTTTTAAAGGCATTCAACTGATTGGATGAGACTTCCCTCATTACTGAAGGCAATTTCCACAATTAATTGTAGATGTTATCGGCCATAGATGCAATCAACTTAGTGATGATTTAAAACCATGAAATGTCCTTACAGTAACAGTCAGGCCAATATGTGCTTAACCAAACAACTAAACACTATCACCTGGCCAAGTTCACCCATGAACTTAACCATCACACTCACATTTAAAACCTTCTCCAACCTGACTCTGACTAATCTCTCCACTCCACATACAAAACATCCACTCAAACAAAAATGGTCTGTATATTGTCCCCTGAATTACCCAATTTGAATTATTTCTTTAATATTGTGCTCATATCATTCTACACCTTTTGAAATCCCTTCCTCCTCCTTTCATAATCTAAATCCATGTTGATCCTTGAAGATCTAGATCAAAATTCCCATGGCTCTTTAAGGATATGCAGTGGCCCCACTCTCCTCTGGGTTTTATCACTTGCAGAAGAGCACCCTTAGAAATGCTTTACATATCTAAATCTCTCAGAATCTCTTATAACATTGTTCTGCTTTGTAATTTACCTTTTCACAAAATTAGTTCTTTTTCCCTGTCTAGAGTGCAATTATTTGAGGGCAGGTAGTATGTTAATGCTCTATGCACTACAGTGCCTAGTAGCAATAAATCCTGAATGAATGAATGTGGAAAAGTACCTCCTGCAAGGCAAATATCTGTGCCACTTTCTCTTCAAGAAAAAAACCCTCCTTAATTTAGTGCTTGGCTTTGTTCTGTTGTAGAAATGGTGGCACTTCACATGATGCCAAATTATGTTCCATTCCAACTAGCTTAATTGTTTCACATTTACTGTGTGAAAAGAGAAACTCATTCTTATGTCTTGAAATTCATTCAGGTCCTTCTTTGTGTGAAAAAGAAAGCAACAACCAATATTTTACATAAATAATAGCTATGAAAGCCTTTCTGTAGTCCAATACAGTTAGAGGCACCAGGTAAAACATGCCAGTGGTATGTAATTAGTCCAATAAATAAAAGACAAGCACCAAGCACCAAAGGCAGCATGTTAATGGATTTTATAATTATAGCTATTATTCATGTTGAGAATCAAATGCCACAAGATGAAAAAATTCACATAGAAACATTTTCCCCATTCCTGATTGCCAATAAAGTTGTGAAATCAATAATTTTTTTGTAAGAAGTCTTATCATTTCTCTCTAGCTTTTACGAGGACTGGAGTAATTGGGCTAATTGAGATCCACACTTCATCATTCTATAGCATTCTTTTAGTGCTGTTAGGATTACAACATTGCATAAGGTTTCAGATTACATGATTCTAGAGAATGTCATGAAATCAAATCCAGAGTAGTGTTCTCAATCATAGGTAATTTTACCCCATCCCCGGAAGATATTTGTCAATGTCTGTAGATGTTTTTGCTTGTCCCTACTAGGTAGAGGAGTTTGCTGCTTTCATCTACGGTGTGGAGTGGAGGATGCTGCTGAATACCCTACAGTACACAAGACAGCCTCCTATAACAAAGAATTTTCCAGCCTAAATAGCAAGACGGCCATGGTAGAGAGACCCTGAGCTAGATCAATGTGCTTTTGTCCAGGTTATTTTCATCAAATATCAAAGAAAAGGAGGTACACTCTTCCTCTGGGAGTAAGAGGTTGTACTGTGACTTCAGTTTAAAAATAGTTCATTAGAAATGAAGCCAAGAATAGATTTATTAGGCAGTGATAACAAAGTCTCACCTAAAACTTTATCCTGAAATGCTTTATTGTTGGCAAGGCAAATCATGCCAGAAGGCAATGTGGAATTAAAACCACAGTGAATTTTGCTTTCATTTCTTTTATTCTAAAGGCTTTAATAGTCCCAAAATGACTTTTTGCAATCATGTTTGAAACTACGTAGCCTGTTTTGAAGTCTGCTGCTTTCCTAGAGCTGGACATTGTGCAAGACATTGTTATCAACATTTGAATCCTTTAAATGTATTGCAACCAAATGGTTTCTAGAACCTGCTGCACTTTAATCCTTCCTGTAGTTACAAGCTTTTTATCTTTACTTGTATCTTCCATTCATCAAGTGCTCTTAGCCCGACTTTGTGATTTCAATAGGTTTGAAGTACCCAAATGTAGACCCAGCATCTGCTCCATTCTAAAGCCAAATGTATTCTCTGATGAAGTGACAGCTCACAGAGTTACTACCATTACTTAGCTTTCTAACAGTCCTTCACTAGTGCCCTTTCAATAAAAAGAATTACATTTTGTCCCCACAATAAGAAGTAATAGTTCTCCTGATAGCTGAACAAAAAAGCTTAAGCAGAGTCATCTGTTTCTATTATATGTTTATTCATAGCAAATCTCCTTAATGTTTGTTTCAATAAGATCCTTAAAGAGAAAAACAAAAGAAGAAACACAACCAAAATATCTGTATAATGTGACTCACCATGCACAAGATGCCCATTTTTATTAATAATAATTAATGACAATAGGGAGAAAACATTTCATGATAGGAGGAAATAACTTTATATGTATTTATATGTATAAATTTTATAGAATAGAAAAATAAATGAGTTCATGTATTTATTCTCTGGTGAAAACAATGATGAAATAATAGAATAATAACTTGTTGATATGTACTTATGTTCTTCATGCAATCTTATCTCATACCACATAGGGAGTAATGGTATAATGTGCCAAATTTATTCCTGAAGCATCTGTGCCTGGGTGTTATAGTGCATGAAACTGACAAGGGAAATGTTACCATGAAGGAGTTATGGAGCAATTTTATTTCAACATACCAAATGACAAAATAATCACATAAAGAAGGGGCTAGAAAGAGCTAATTTCCCAAAATTCATAATACCAGCAGCTGGTTGATGAATCCCTAGATGGTGATAACTCATATGGAAAATGGGATATCTTAGTAGACCAGCATGTGGACTTTGTCAAAGATGGGTCCATGAATGTTTTTATTGGAACTTGTTTCTATTATAGTGGTTCAAATTGCTAAAGTAACCACCAAAATCTGGGGCTCTGAAACTTCCTATGGAATGACTTCCTAGGGCCCTAGGGTCCTTACTGTACTGTAAGATGCAGGGGGTCACTAAAAGGACCTTAGAATTTCACCTGTCATGGAAAGGACTATTTTGAATTCAAGAGACATATTTATAATCCTTACTCTATGACTATTAGAGATGTTACCTTGAGGAACTCACATAACCTGTCTGGCTTCCAATTTCTTCATATGCAAAATTCAACACTATTTAACAAGTATTTATTGATTTCCTCTTATGTAGTGAACATTAGCAATTCAAGAAGAAAAAATGTGTAGTTTATCTTTCCTAGTCTCAAATTATGAGAAAACCTATTTGTCTTTTTTTTTAAAAGATGCTTTAGATTACGTAAATGTTATATTTCTCTTTTGAATATTGCAAAGTAAGGTGATTGATTAGAAAATAATCCTAAAAGTATCAAAAGGCAAAGATGAGAGTTAAAATAAAGAGAGGAGCATTCTGATGTCAGAGAGAGGGCCACTTATATAATTGATTATTGAATCAAACTTGGAAATTCCTATTGGTTTATTATTGGTAGGTCCTAAATATCCTACCATGAATGTTCAGAACCACAATCTTTAGTGTTAGCCTCACTTATATATATGACAGAACAACAAGGAAAGGAAAGTGGATTGAACATTTACCCTCTTCATGATTAAAAGAGATCATGATAGAAAAAAAAGAGGAAGCAAGAAGTGGCTAACTCCCTCTCCCTCACATTGGTACATTGGTCCTTTATTTGAAGTTTATGGATCTTTCTCTGAATATTTGACAGAGGATTCAGCTAGGAATTGATTGCCACTTAACACTTGTCCAAAGCTGACTTGAGGCATTAGATTTCCAAGAGAAAGTGTAAGCAGGCTGTTAGTTACCCATTTCTCCAGATTCTATAAGTATATCTAGACAGATCACTACAAAGTAAAACATTTAATTATATTATCTTTGCTCTCCCCAAGAGTTCCTCAATTATTTAAAATATGACATGATTTCAATACACAAACACAAATATATTAATAAAAGAAAGGTCATTTAGAAGCTTTTTTCTCTATAACTTTTGTAATTGTTCATGGACTAAAATCTTGCCAAACCCCAAACCAAGGATTCTTGCTAACCTTGGATATTTAACTGTGTTTCACAGAATCGATGAAATCCCCTAAATTAATTTTGTCTTTTGCTTTTATTTTCTGGGCCCAGTTGGGGCAGATCTGTTGCTTTCATCATCTTCCAAAAGGGGTCTGTTATCTTTTGAAAACATTGTGAACCACTCACTCACTACTCTACATGAAAGTCCACGATTTAGAATAAGGGTGTTAGAGTCTAAGGTCAAATTTGTTCCCAAGGATTTGATGAAGAACTGAGAAGACAACTAAAGGAAATGAAAAACGGGATGTGGAAATCATGAGAAAAGTAGAAGGGAAAATAAAACGCATCATGACAGAAATGAAGTGCACAAAATCTGAATTCAAGAAAACTTTCTTGAAATAAAAAAAATGCACCTGAAATTACAGATTAAAACAGTACACCATAATATTGATACACAATTTTCAGCTTCAAGACATATACTATAAAAGTTATTGGCCTTCTAAGAAAAGGAAGAAGTTTTGGAAATACAGAAAAAAAATTTAGCATTTCTTTGCAAAACTCAAGCTGTCTCTGACTTCTCAAAGCAGTTTTCATTTCTGGGAGAGAACAGAGAGATGCATGCAATGTCCTCAGGGGGGAAATCATTACACAAGAAAAATTTACCTGATCAAGCTGTCTTACAAGTTTAAAGAGCACAGAAATATTTTTAATAATCATCACTCAGTATATGTGATTCAATTCATCTTTTTTTTTTTTTTTAATTTACTAGAGGAAAAACTGAAAATGAAAACTAAATGAATGGAAATAAGATGGTAAAAACAGTTAACAGAAAGAACTGAATCCCTTTAAATATATGATAACATTAGACTAAAACAAATAGAGAAGTTTTGGTTTCAGAGGAGATATTTAATGTTATAAACTGAAGCACTGTAGTAATGTAACTGATTAAAGTTATGTGTCAAAATGCACATAATACAAAAAGAAGTATAAGTATGAGACTATGTTCATCATTTTATAAAGGGCATTTATGAAAAACCCATAGCCAACATTATCTTTAATGGTGGAAGACTGAAAGTTTCCCCCTAAAATCAGGAATAAGACAAGGATGCCAAATTTCACCACTGCTATTCAAATTATACTGGAAGTTCTAGCCAGAGCAAGTCAGCAAGAAAAAGAAATAAAAGGCATGCAAATTGGAAAGAAAAAAGTAAAACTATCTGTATTTGCAGATGTCTCCATCCTTTATATATAAGAAAATCCCAAAGAATCCACAGAATGATTAATATACCTAATAAACAAATTCAGAAAAGTTGCAGGCTACAAAATTAGCATACAAAGCTCAGTTGTGTTTCTATACACCAGCAATGAACAATCCGAAATGGAAATTAAGAAAGCAATTAACCTACAATAGCATATAAAATAATAAAATACCCAGGAATAAATTTAACCAAGGAAACAAAGGACTTGTTCACTGAAATTGACAAAACACAGTTGAAAGAAATCAAAGACGACCTAAATAAATGGCAAGATTCCGGTGTTCATGGATAGGAAGACAATATTGTTAAGATATCAGTACTGCCCAATGAGATCTACAGATACAACATCCCTATCAAAATAGCAACAGCCTTTTTTGCAGAAATGAAAAGGCTAATCTTTAAATTCATAGAGATTGCAAGGGGCCCCAAATAGCCAATAAATATTGAGTTTCTGCTTGGGGTGATAGAAAAGTTTTGCTGATAGGTAGTGGTGTTGGCAATACAACATTGTGAATGTAATTAACTCTACTAAATTACATATTAGAATGTGGTAAGAAAGGAAATTTTTATGTTGTGTATATGTTACTAGAATAAAAAAAATAAAAATAAAAAAAATAAGACTGTATAGCCCAAACCATGAATCCTAATGTAAACTATGTGCCATAGTTAGTAGTATAATCATAATAATATTTTTTCTTCAGTTGTAACAATGATACCATACTAATGCAAATTACTATTAATAGGGAAAACTGCATGTGTGAGTTGGGTATCTGGGAACTCTGTATTTTCTGAATGACTTTTCTGTAAACCTATAACTTCTCTAATAAAAAAAAATGTTTTTAATTGGTCATCAAGCAGTTTGGCAATTTCTCAAAAAGTTAAATATAGAACTATATATGACCCAGCAATCCCATTTCTAGGTATATACCCAAAAGTTTTGAAAGCAGGGATTCACACAGATATTTGTACACCAATGTTTATAGTACCATTATTCACAATTACCAGAAATGGAAGCAATTGAAATGTCCATCAACAGATGAAAACATAAACAAAATATGGTATATATACACAATGGAATATTACTCACTTGTGAAAAAGAATGAAGTTGTCATACATGCTACAACATGGATGAACCTTGAAGACATCATCATTTCATGTGAATATTCTGGCTGTCCTGATTTTGTGATAATCAGGGTAGTCTAAACATTCACTATATTAGAAACCATCATGTGTCCCCAGACCTAGATTTTCTCCCTAGGTCTGATTTATAGAATGCTGGTGATAAACTAAGCCTGATTAATTATATGACCATCATGTATGGGAAAAGACTGTAACTTTGGGTATCTTTGGTCAACCTTAAGAGATATAGCAGGGGGGTGGATGTGGCTCTGGTGGTTGGGCATCCATCTCTCATACGGAGGGACCTAGGTTCAATTCCCGGAAACTCCCGGTAAAAATTTAAAAAATGAAAAATATAGGAAGGCGCGTGGGCCACCAGGCCCCACAAGCAGGTGAGCCATCTGGCCCCATCCGCGGGTGAGCTATCAGGCCCTGCGCTCGAGTGCACTGCCAGGCCCCATGAGCCATGCAGCAAGATGATGATGTAACAGGAGAGTGACACAAGGAAGAGCCAAGACCAGATGCACCAAAAACCCAGGAACTAAGGTGGTGCAGGCAGTAGGACGCCTCTCTTCCACATCGGAGATTCAGTGGATTGAATCCCAGTGAAGACAGGAGGAGAAGGATGAGAAGAGAGGGCAAAAAATGGACACAGAGAGTTGCCCAGCGAATGGACACAGAAACAGCAAAAATGCGGGGGGGGCCGGGGGCGGGGGTGGGGTAAAAATGGATAAAAGTAAATAAAAAAATAAATAAATGAATAAATAAATAAATCCTTAAAAATATATATAGGGGAGGAAGATATAGACTATAGTTGGTAGTAATACTTTGACAATGCTGTTTCATGATTTGTTAACAAATGTTTCACAACAATTCAGGGTGTTTGTGGGGAGGTGATGTGTGGGAGCCCTGTATGATGTTATGCATGCTTGTTTTGTAAGATCACGATGTTTACTGAACACTTAATAGTTTATGTATGTTTATGTATGAATGATATACTTCAATAAATTGCTTAAAAAAAAGAAGACATCATCATTTTGAGTTGTATATATGTTACTACAATAAAACCCTTTTTAAATGTAAAGGCATTATTGACCTTTTGTCAGTGGTAAAGGAGAAGCTGCTAGTCCATGGCTTGCAGAAAACACTGAAATTAGCATCTTGAGAAATTTGCAATTAAGTGTCTATAGATAAAAGGGCATAGGGTAACCAAGTTATTGCTAAAATAGAACATTATAGAAAAAAAAGAAAGAGCAAAGCGAGGCTGATTGCTTCTTAGGACACCAGACAAAGTACCCAGACAGCTTCTATGACTGTCCTATAGCTGAAAGGCAGAGATTTCTGAAAATTAATCTCAAAGTCTAATCCTGCAGGTGTTTTAAATATAGTGCCAACTGAACTCTCAATCTTACAGGCCGTCTTTTACATTGATTAGGAAGGCCTGAGACCCTAAATAATCAAAGCAGTTTCCTGAAAGATTCTCATAAAGCTAGGAACCCTTGAAACCCTAAAGTTTGCTGTGCCTCCTCTGCCAATGGAGGAATCACCTCCACCCTTGATTGCAGAGTTTAGTGTCCCTTGCCTGAAGAAACTGTAATGGTCTTTTCTGAAGCTGTTGCCTTACAGAAGACTACTCCTTCTTCTCTGGACCTTCCCCCACCATCTTTCATTGCCTCTAGACCTACAACCAGGAGTCACTAGAAGTCTAAGAAGTCACCACTGGGCAAGGTAAAAGTGGAAACCATGAGGAGATACAAAACACACCAGAGGAATCACAGGAGTCTCACATTTTAGGTCAACAGAAATCAGGAAGCCATGTAGGAGAATGAATCTTAAGGACGTTGAGTCTGGGGACAGAAATATAATGTTGGATAAAGCTCTTAGTATAATATGGGCTCACTAAGGAGAGATTCCAGATTGAATATCAACAAGTGGCTGGGCCTTTTTACTGGGTTGGTTCACTGAAACCTGGGCCCAAAAAAGGCCTACACTAAATAGAGTTTAAATGCTAGAACTTTCTAGGTTCACTGTAGAGTAACAGTTCTCAAACTGTGCTCCACAGATACCTGAGAGCCCATGAGACCCTTACATGATGCCTGTAAGATCAAAACTAGTTTCATAATAAAACTAATATATTATATGCCTTTTCTACTGTCTTCACATTTGCACTGATGATGTAGAAGAAATTGTGAGTAGAACTGCTGACATCTTACCATCTATCAAGGCAATAGCACTAAACCGTCCTAGTAGTCATTATATTCTTTACCACGAAGCATTTGCAATAAAAAAATATCTGTTTCACTTAAGAATGTCTTTGATGAAGCAGTAAAAATTAACTCTATAAAATACTAACTATTGAGTACACATTTTAAAAATATTGTTAATGAAGTGGAAAGTATGCATAAAGGACTTCATATTGGTGGTGATATAATAGAATGTGAATTTTTGATATTGTATAATGAAATGTGCCAACACATGAAGATTTGCATAACTCAGTGAGTCAATGCATGATGTTACAAAATCGTGCCTGCGTAAAAGATCCATTCAAAGTGCAAAAGAGAGTGATGAATTTTAGTGTTGCAGCATACAAGAGGTTTATTGATATGGTTTCATACTCCACATTGAAATTAACCTTCAATAAATTTACCACAATGGATTGATTTGGCACAATATCAAAGAAAATCCACAATTATCTGAGAAGGCTGTTGAAATGCTCCTTCCTTCTCAAACTAAATAACTATGTGGGTCAATGTCTTCATATATACTCCAGTCAAAATAACCTATCTCAAAAGACTGAATACAGTAACAGAAATAAGAATCTAGCTATCTTTTATAAAGCCAGACATTAAAGCTATTTGCAAAAATATACAATATCTCTTTTCTGATCATTGTTCTCTTTTGAAAAGTATAGTTATTTTCATTTTAAAAATGTGTTATTTATGTCAACTTGTGAAGAGTTTATTATTGCTATTTTTAAGTGACTTCTTTTGATCAAAATTTCTCTTTTGGGTAAATATTAATAACTCACTTATTGAGTTTGTCAATATGTAAGAATATAAAGTAATGGTGAAACCAAAAAATTTTGAGTAGTAGTGCTGTGCAAGAAGGTTTTTAAAGACTTAGAAAAGACAATCTCAACCCCTTCACTAAGGCTGTGAGAAATACATGTGTGAGTGGAACACTGTCATCCTTACACAGCTCTGTCTTGACCATTCTGAGTAGGTCAGGAGTGGTGCTAACTGCTACCACAGCACGGGCCCCCAGAATTTAATAGTGATGACAGGATCCCAAGGTAACAAGAGCCAAGTACAGGCACAAAATTAATCACCAAAGACTAAGTGGATAGTTTTACCTTAAAGGGCAACAGAGCCAAAGCAGTAGTCAGAAAGAATGGATCCAGAGGGATATTTGGTGTTAGCTAATTGGTCATTATATCCCTAAAACTGAAATAGATGGAGATTTTTAAAGTCTTACTTGACTTGCAACAGCAGAAAAGTTTTAGGTCTGGTGACTAGAAATCTGACTTGAATCACTAAAATAGTTACAGCCGTTCAGAAAAATCAAGGACTTTAGCCAGTTCACAGACTGTCACCCAAATGAAGGGGAGGAGGGGTCTAGTTCTCTTAAGGAAAGCCCCTCCTCCCCAGATAAAACTAAAACTGTGAATCTTCCTCCCAGCCATCCCTAAAGAAAACTGTAGCTATTTTTCAGGATGACTGTGCATTGAGGAAAATGAATTAAACAGCTTTTTAGGAAATAATTGGACACTGCCTCAAAACTGAAACTAATTCCTGGAGACACAAAATGCCTCTGTGTTCCAACAGTCAGAGTACAAGCTTAGGCAGGTCAAATGATTGATAGGATTTTAGCATGAGTTCATCTCACAGTGGACTTAGCTGGTCCCCAAAACCATCCTATGGTTATTTCCAGAGTCTCAATACATTGGTGAAAGAGACAGAATTAGCAACTGGCAGAATCACCACATTGCTTCCCAGACCCAAGGAGCAAGGAAAAGTTTAAGCTGAAGCCACTACATCTGCCTCTTATTATTCAAACTGGAAAATCAAAAGGATTACAGAGATTAGTGCCAGCATTAAGGATCTGAAAATATGCAACCCCATTCAACTAGCATGAATCCTACTGCTGCTGTAACAAATTACCACAAATGTGGTAGCTTAAAACAATACAAATTGCAGCTCTGGAGTCAAAAGTCTGAAATTAGTTTTGTCAGGCTAAAGTCAAATTTTCAATAGGGATGGCTCCTCCTGGAGGCTCTAGGGGAGAATCTGTTTCCTTGCCTTCTTCAGCTACTATTGGCCACCTGTATTTTTTGGCTTCTGGATACCTCTTCCATTTTCAAAGCGCATCACATCATATCTCCTTTCTTCTCTTAATTCTGACTCCTCCTGCACCCCTTTTATAAAGGCCATTGTGATTACAATGGGCCCAAATGGATAATCCAAGATAATCTCCCCTTCTCAAAATCCTTCATTTAATTATATCTCAAAGTCTCTTTTATCTTATAAAGTAACAGTCACAGGTTCTACGGGACAAGAAAGGGACATTATTCAGCCTGCAACTTTTCCATTTGACCTATTAAAAAAACAGATGAATATTGCACAGTGGGAGTGGATTATTATAAATTTAATCAGATAGTGACTCCAATAGCAGCTTATTTTCAGATTTCTTTTCATTGCTCAATCAAAACAACATATGCCTTAGTAACATATAGCTATTGATCTGGCACATTTTTCTCTGTAAAAGTGCTGTCCAATAGAAGTGGAATGTGAGTCACATATGTAAATTGAAATTTTCTAGTAATCACATTAAAAGATAATTAGGAACAAGTGAAATTAACTTTAATAAAATATTTTACTTAACACAAGTGCCCAACCTATTCTGGAGGTGCAAGCTGTCTCGGAGCTATTCCGAGGCTGGAGGCAGAAGCACCATTTCCCATAAATGAGGGAGGAAGAGACATTTGGCCATAGACTTCAGCTACTGATTAGTAAACTCAATTGGCTAAAGTACAAGCCAAAGAACAGCTGAAGTTTGAACCTGTCCAAATTGAAAAGAGGCCAGTAGCAGCCATTGTAACTCTGGCCCGAGCATGAGGGGAAGAGGTCTCTGCCTTCACTGAAAAATCACAATGAAGGTAGAGACCAACTTCTTTCCACCAAGATTGGATTGCAGCTCTAGCCTAAGCCCCAGCCCCAGCCCCATCTCCGGCATGTAGGAAGCTAGGGGGACCTGCACCAGCCTCTCCAGGTAACTGCAGGTGCTTTTGACTGGCACAGACTGAATAGTCAGGCACCTGGGGCTTCATCCCTATATCCCAATAGGATAGAGAGGAGCTGTGTTTCCTCAGCCTCTCTGGGCAACTGCAGTTGCTTTCAGCACATAAGAACTGGTTTGTTGAGAGCCTTCAATTCCATCTCCAATTCTGCCCTACTACCCACCTCCACCCCATAAGATAAGAGGGATCTGGTGATTCCTCAGCCTTTCAGGGCAACTGCAGGCACTTTTGGCCTGCACAAACCTTGGATAACCCCTACCCCCAATAGGACAAGAAAGAGGCTGTGTTTCTCCAGCCTCTCTGTGTAACTAGAGGTGATTTTAATCCACACAGACTGAAGAGTCATACACTTGTAGCTCTAGCCCCTCCTAAGTAGGATAGGAGGGGAGCTGGGTTTCCTCAGCCTTTCTAGGCAATGACAGGCACTTTGGACCTGCATGGTCTGGACTAGTGGGTACTTGTGGATACACCCTCACCCCCCAATAGGAAAGGAGAGGGCTGGTGTTTCCACAGCTTTTCCAGGCAAAAGCAGACACTTTTTTTTTTTTTTAAGATTTATTTGTTTACTTTATCCCTCTCCCCACCCCACTTCCTGTCTGTGTCCATTCGCTGGGTGATCTGTGTCTGTTTCCTGCCTTCTCTTCTCATCATTCTTCTCCAGTCTTCACTGAGATTCGATCCTAGGGACTTCCAATGTGGGAGAGAGGCAATCTGCCACCTGCACCACCTCAGTTCCTGGTTTCCGGCATGTCTCGTCTTGGCTTTACCCTGTGTCTCTTCCTTACTGTGTCATCATCTTGCTGTGTGGCTCAGCAGGGCCTGGCTCACTGCATGTGGGCATGCAGGCTGGTGGCTCCCCTGCACACCTTATATTTTTATTTTACCAGGATGTCCTGGGGAGTGAACCTGGGTCCCTCCATATGGCAGACAGATGCCCAACCACTTGAGCCACATCTGCCTGCCAAAAGCAGACACTTCAGACCCACATGTACTGAACTGCTGGCATTGGTGGTTCCATTCTCACTCCCTAAAGGGCAGAAGAGACAGTACTCCCTAAGCTTCTTAGGGATATTGCAGTCATATTCAGCCCACACAGATTAGGTTGTTGGGCACTCCAGAGGGTCCAACCCAGCCTCCAGGGGTGGGGATGAGGTTGTGCTATGTCAGTTTCCTTGGGCAACTGCAGTCATTTTGTACCTACACAGCATACATTTCTGCCCATACCTGCAGCTCCATCCCCATCCCAGGTAGGGGAGGAAGGGGAGTGAAGCTTCATCAGGCTCTCTGGGCAACTATAGACAGTCTTGGCCTGCATAACTTGGATTATTAAACAATGCTGCAGTGATGTCCCTACCCCTGGCAGAGGAGAGGGATGAGAGAAGCCTCATCAGTTCCTGGGGCAATGAAGGCAGCTTCAGCCTCCACAGCTTACAGCATCAGCTACAATCTTGGCTCCTACTATACAACCAGCAAATGAGAAAAGGAAGGAAGCTCTAAACTAAAGAGAGAAACTACACCCAGAAAAAATACATTTAGTAAGCCAGATGCCAAGACACCAACAAAAAATTACAATCCATACCAAGAAACAGAAAGATATGCCCCAATGGCCATCCCAGGGAATGGAGAGGGCCTGCATCTGCAGGCAGGATCATCCCACCCACCATATCCATGGGACATAAGCCCTCTTTCACTTGGAGTTGGAGTGGACATCACCATCCCAATCCCCTCAGGATTGGGGGAAGAACTATGGACTAGAGTGGACTTG
This sequence comes from Tolypeutes matacus, assembly GCA_026826555.1. NCBI lineage: Eukaryota > Metazoa > Chordata > Mammalia > Cingulata > Chlamyphoridae > Tolypeutes > Tolypeutes matacus. The sequence goes on from JAKSZT010054457.1 coordinate 5,548,123, forward strand.
ATGGTATTCTCTTGTTCACATATGGTGATTCTAGCAATGCAAGAAATCATAACAATGTGGTGGAGCCAGTGGCCACTTGACACTTTTGGGGTAGGGAGTGGGTGTGCAGTTGAAATACAGTGGCTTCTTTGGGAGTTGGAGGTTGTCCTGAGTACTGTTGTGGCAATGGATGTAGGCCATTTTAAATCAGCACA
>JAKSZT010054457.1:5548716-5810951 GCA_026826555.1 Tolypeutes matacus
AAAAAAAAAAAAGAAAGATATGCCCCAGTTAAAGGAACAAGATAAGCCTCCAGATGACATAAAAGAGTAGAGACAATTAATCATAAATGTTCAAACAAAATTCAATGAGATGTCTAAAGAGATTAAGGATATTAAGAAGACATTGGGTGAGCACAAAAAATTTGACAGCATACATAGAAAAATAACACATCTTATGAGAATGAAATGTGCAATATAAGAAATTAAAAATACACTAGAAAAAAAATACACTTGAGGCACATAACAGCAGATTTGAGGAGGCAGAAGAAAGGATTGGTGAACTTGAAGACATGGCTTCCTAAAGTGAACATATAAAAGAACAGATGAAGAAAAGAATGGAAAAAAAATTGAACAGGGTCTCAGGGAACTAAATGAAAGCAAGAGACATGCAAATATACATATCATGGGTGTCCCAGAAGGAGAAAAGAAGGGAAAAGGGGGCAGAAAGAATATTTACAGAAATAATGGTAGAAAATTCTCATCCTATTGAAGGATACAGATAACCCATGTCGAAGAAGCACAACTTTCTCCTATCTGAATAAATCTGAATAGACCAGCTCTGAGACTCATACTAATCAGAATGTCAAATGCCAAAGACAAAGAGAATTCCAAGAGCAGCAAGAGAAAGGTGATGCATAACATATAAGGGATAGACAATAAGATTAAATGCCGATTTCTCTTCAGAAACCATGGAGGCAAGAAGGCAGTAGCACGATATATTTAAGATTCTGCAACAGAAAAATTCGTAGCCAAGAATCTTATATCTGGCAAGATTATCTTTCAAAAAAATGAGGGCAAGGTTAGAATATTCACAGATAAACAGAAACTGTGAAGGTTTATAACAAAAAGACTGGGTTTGGAAAAAAAAATACTAAAGGAAGTGCTTTTCTGAAAAGAAAAGACAGAAAGAGTGGCTTGGAAGACAGTATAGAAATGAAGCTTATATCAGTAAAATTAACTAAAGTGTCAAAAGAGTGGTGAAAATAAAATATGATATATAAAACCCAAAGGTCAAAATGGGTGAAATAAGAACGGCTTTTACAGTAATAACATTGAGTGTTAATGGATTAAACTCCACAATTAAAAGAAACAGACTGACAGAATGGATAAGAAAATATGAGCCATCTATATGCTGTCTGCAAGAAATTCACCTTGGACACAAGTATATCAACAGAATGAAAATGAAAGGCTGGAAAAAGATATCCCATGCATGCAGTAACAAAAAAAAAAAAAAAAAAAAAAAAGCTGGAGTAGCATACTTACATCGGATAAAATAGACTTTAAAAGCAAAACTTATTAGAGACAAGGAAGGACATTATATATTAATAAAAGGGGCAATTCCCAGGAAGAAATAACAATCATAAATGTATATGCACCTAACCAGGATGCCCCAAGATACATGAGGCAAACATGGGCAAAACTGAAGGGAGAAATAGATATCAGTACAATAAGAGTTGGTGACTTCAATACACAACTCTCAGCATTGTATAGAACATCTGGGCAGAGGATCAATAAAGAAACAGAGAGTTTGAATAATATGATAAATAGACTAAACTTAATGGATATATACAGAACACTGCACCCAAACACAGCAGGATATATACTCCTTTCAAGTACTCATGGGTCTTTCTCCAGGATAGACCATATGTTGGGTCACAAAGCATATCTCAATAAAATTAATAAGATCAAAATTATACAAATCACTTTCTCTGATTATAATGGAATAAAATTGCAATTCAACAAGAGGCAAAAAAAAAAAAAAAAGGAAAATTCACAAATATATGGAGATTAAACAATACACTCTTTTTTTTTTTTTAAACAATACACTCTTAAATAATCAGTGGGTCAAAGAAGAAATTTTGGCAGAAATCAATAAATATCTCAAGATGAATGTAAACAAGAACACAACAGATCATAACCTATGGGATGCAGTGAAGGCATTGTTGAGAGGAAAATTTATATCCCTCAATGCTTACATCAAAAAAGAGAAGAAAGAGCTAAAATCAATAACCTAGTTACACAGCTGGAGGAAATAGAAAAAGAACAGCAAACTAATCCCAAAGCAAGTAGATTGAATGAAATAACAAAAATCAGAGCAGAAGTAAATGAAATGCGAACAAAAAAACAATAATGAGAATTAACAAAACCAAAAGTTGGTTGTTTGAGAAGATTAACAAAATCTACATTAGCTAGACTGACAAAGAAAAAAGGAAAGAAGATGCAAATAAATGAAATAAAAAATGAAAATGGGGACATTACTACTCACCCCACAGAAATAAAAGAGATCATAAGAGGATACTATGAACAACTGTATGCCAAAAAACTAGATAATGTAGGCTAAATGGAAAAATTCCTAAGAATGTACAACCTACATTGACCCTAGAAGAAATAGAAGACCTCAACAAGCCAATCACAAATAAAGAGATTGAAACAGACATCAAACAACTCTCCAAAATGAAAAGTCCAGGACCAGATGTTTTCACAGGTGAGTTCTACCAAGCATTCAAAAAAGATTTAATGCCAATCTTACTCAAGCTCTTCCAAAAAACCTAACAAGAAGGAACACTGTCAAACTTATTCTATAAAGCCAATATCACCCTAATACCAAAGCCAGATAAAGATATTATGAAAAAAGAAAATTACAGATCCATTTCTTTAATGAATATGGATGCAAAAAGTCCTCATCAAAATACTTTCTAATTGAATCCAACAGCACATTAAAAGAATTATTCATCATGATCAAGTGGGTTTTATACCAGACATGCAATGGTGACTGAACACAAGAAAATCAATCAGTATAATACACCACAATAATAAACCAAAGAAGAAAAATCATATGATCCTATTGATTGATGCAGAAAAGGCATTTGACAAAATACAGCATCCTTTCTTGATAAAAGTACTACAAAAGATAGAAATTGAAGAAAACTTTCTCAATGTGATAAAGGCCATATATGAAAAACCCACAGCTAACATTGTATTCAATGGTGAAAGACTGAAAGATGCCCACTGTCACCACTATTGTTCAATACAGTGCTAGAGATTCTAGCTAGAACAATCAGGCAAGAAAAAGAAATAAAAGGCATCCAAATCAGAAAGGAGAACTAAAACTTTCACTATTTGCAGATGATATGATCCTATATCTAGAAAATCCCAAAAAAACCTACAACAAAGGTGCTAGAGCTAATAAACAATTTCAGAAGAGTGTCAAGATACATGATCAATACAGAAAAATCAGTGGTGTTTCTATACAATCATAATGCACAATCTGAAGAGGAAGTTAGGAAAAAATTCCATTTACATAGCAATAAAAGAATCAAATATTTCGGAATAAACTTAACCAAGGATGTAAAGCACTTGTATTCAGAAAACTATAATGCATTCTTAAAAGAAATAAAAAGGACCTAAATAATTGGAAGAATATTCCATGCTCATGGATTGGAAGACTAAATATCATTAAGATATCAATTCTACTCAAATTGATATACAGATTCAATGCAATCCCAATAAAAATTCCACCAGCATTTTTAAACAAATGGAAAACACAATTACTAAATTTATTTGGAAGGGGAAGAAGCCTGAATAGCCAGAAACATCTTAAAAAGGAAAAATGAAGTTGGAGGACTCTCACTTCTAGACTTTAAATTATATTACCTAGCTACAGTGTTAAAAAACAGCATGGTACTGGCATAAAGATAGACACATAGACCAAGGAAACTGAATTGATGGTTCAGAAACAGACCCTCACATCTATGGTCAAGTGATTTTTGACAGGCCTGTCAAACCTACCCAGCTGGGGCAAAACAGTCTATTCAACAAATTGTACTGGGAAAACAGTATACCCATAGGCAAAAGAAAGAAAGAGGACTTCTATCTCACACCTTATAAAAAAAATTAACTCAAAATGGATCAAAGACCTAAATATAAAAGCAAGAACCATAAAGCTAAAAGAAAATGTAGGAAAACATCTTCAAGACCTGGTGGTAGGTGGTAGATTCTTAAACCTTACACTGAAAGCATGAACAAATAAAGAAAACATGAATAAATAGGACCTCTCAAACTTAAACATTTTTGTAATTCAAAGGACTTCATCAAGAAGGTGAAAAGATAACATGCAGAACTGTGTGGGAGAGAGTGTGGTCTACAATGTGAACTATGGTCCATGCTTAATGGCAAAGCCCCAGAATGTGTTTATCAATTGCGGTTAATGTGCCACACTAATGAAGGATGTTTATGTGGGAGGTTGTGGGAGGTGTGGGAGGTGGGGCATATGGCAATCCCTATATATTTTTGTGTAATATTTATGTAATCTAAGTATCTTTTTTAAAAATTTAAAAATTTTAAAAAAAAGAAGGTGAAAAGGCAGTCCACACAATGGGAGAACATATTTGGAAACCATATATCCAATAAGGATTTGGCTTCCATTCTATATAAAGAGATCATACAACTGAACAATAAAAGAGCAAGCAATCCAATTGAAAATAGGCAAAAGATTTAAATAGACATTTTTCCAAAGAGGAAATACAAATGGTCAAAAAACACATGAAAAAAATGTTCCATATCACTAGCTATTAGGGAAATGGGCATCAAAAGGACAATGAGATACAATCTCACACCACATATAATGGCTATTATTAAAAAAAAAAAAAAACAGAAAACAGTAAGTGCTAGAGAGGATGTGGAGAAATAAGAACACTCCTTCACTGTTGGTGGGATTGTAAAATGGTACAGCTCTGTAGAAGACAATTTGGTGGTTCCTCAGAAAGCTAAATATAGAACTGACATATAATCTAGCAATTCCTTTACTAGGAATATATCCAGAAGAACTGAAAACTGTGACACAAACAGACATCTACACACCGATGTTCATAGCGATGTTATTCACAATTGCCAAAAGATGGAAACAACCCAGGTGTCCATTAACCAATGAATGGATAAACAAAATGTGGTATATACATACAATGGAATACTATGCTGCAGTGAGAAGAAATGAAATTGAGACACATATGATAACATGGATGAATCTTGAAGACATTATGCTAAGTGAAGTAAGCTAGACACAAAAGGATAAATATTGCATGATCTCATTAATATGAACTAAATACAAAGAATAAACACATGGAGTTAAAATCTAGAGAATAGGTTATTAGGAGATAAGAGGAGAGCTGAGAAGAACTACTGATGCTTATTGTATGTAGTTTTAATTAACTTTACTGTTAAACTGTGGTAATGGATAGTGTTGATGGTAACATATTTTAGTGAGTAGCAGCCAGTATATAAATGTATTGTGGCTGAAAAGGTAATGTAGGTATGTAAATATCAATTGAAATAAAGCTAAAGAATAATCTAGGGACTGACTAACACAGTGAACCCAGAGGTGGATGAAAATTGTGGTTGATGGTACAGATGCAAGTGTGTCCTTCTGTGGGCTAGAGTAAATGTACATCAGTATTGCAGAGTGGTAAGAATGTGGAGAAGCATGGGAAAAATACAATTGGCGTGAACTATGAACTGTGATTAATAGCAATACTGTAATATTCTTGCATCAATGCCAAAGATGTACTGTGTTGACAATGGGCGGGGCTGTGGAAAAAGTGTGAAAATGTATGCTATGGACATGGTTGGTGGTCTGATGATATTATCTCATAATCTGTAACAAATATTCCCCATGGTGTGGTGTGTTGGTCAAGGGGTGTTGTATGGGAATTTTACACATGTGCATGATTGTTATGTACATTCACAACCTCTGTAATAAAAATATATATTTAAAAATAATAGGGTGGGTTGGGGGAAAAATACACCAAATGTAAGATATGGACTATAGTTAGTAGTAATATTTTGATTGTGCTCTTGCATAGTTTGTAACAAATGTTTCACATAAATGCAAGGTGGTGATGGGAAGGTGATGTTTGGGACCCCTGAATAGGCTTATGCATGTTTATTTTGTAAGTTCACAACTTTTACTATACACTTATTATTTATGTATGTTCCTGTATGAATGATATAATTCAATAAAATAAAAAAACATTTTGCTTAACACAATATATCCAAAATATAATTTCAGTATGTAATCAATATAAAATTGTGAATGGGGTATATTTTTTTTATGCTATCTTTGAAATCTATTGTTTAGTTATAGCATATCTCATTTTGCTCTAGCCATATTTCAGTTTCTAAATAGTCACATGTGGCTAGTGACTATGCTATTGGAAAGTATAGTTTGATAAATATTAATGAAAACCATGGAAAGTAGTTTACTTTCAACAGGCAGAGCCAGTAATACAATTTCTCTGTCTTGAGGCTATGTTACCTTTCCAGCTCTATGTCGTAAGCTAGTCTGCAGGGAAGTTCATTTCCTTTTACCTTCTGCACAACAGCATGCTGCTGATTATGAACTAAACATGTTGTCTGACCCACCTGGTCATAAGGTTGGATGTAAATAATAGCACTTCTTCATCAGTGGAGGTAGCTTTGGGCTTGAATGGATCTTGAAGGCACATATTATTTGCATGAACAAGAGCCAGATATCAATGACTTTTCTCACACTGAATTGTCTCTTCTCTCAATCTGTACCTATGGCCTCATGAGAAGTTCTCTATGATTAGGTGACTAAGAAAGAAAAACTTCAGTACTGGTTTACATATGGTTCTATATTATATATTATATAATATCATTTCATAACATATCATATTATAATGGCATTATTTGAAAGTAGCCAGCAACTGCACTCTAATACTACTCTATGGCTAGAACAAAATGAGATATGATAGTGGAAAATTCTGTCTTCTCAGTAGACAGAATTCCAAATAGTACACCTGGTTGTTCTTTTTGCTTGGAAAGAGTGATGACCAGAGGAATGAATATATAGTGATTCATTATTTGAATGGCCAATAATTTGGCTTTTGAAAAGAAAGTGATTGGAAATTTGTTAACAAGAAGATCTAGAGAAGAGGTATCTGGATAGATTTCCTGGAATTATCATGTTTCCTGTGAAAACTCACTAAAATGCAACTTTTGCATAGGAAGATATAAAAATCACTTGGAGAATATCACCTATTCTTTCTACATCACTGAACCTCAGTTACTCTATCCTTGCCCAATGGGCTCATGAAGAAAGTGGACATGGTTTGTTCTCACTGGAATACTTACTCTATTTGCCTCCCCTACCCATAATATTTTGAAAATATCCAGCATCCATTGTGAGCTTACGTGATTCCTTGCAATCATGGCACTACATACAGCATTGTTTCTGACCCAGACTTCATTTTTCAGCAATGAACTGAGAAAATGGTCTCATACTCCATGATGATGGTTTGGTGCTCAGTATCCCATAAAACATGTTCTTAAACTTAACATTCCTGTGGTTCTGAACCCATTGTAAGTAGGACCTTTTGATGAGGTTGCTTCAGTTAAGTTGTGCTCTTATTCCTATTACTGGAGTCCTTTATAAGCAGAATAAGCAGAATGAAATTCAGAAAGATAGAAAGAAAGCCACAGAGGGAACAGCCCAGAAGCTGAAAGTCAACAGAATGCAGAAGAAAAGGCAGAGGCCAGAAGAGGACTCCATGTGCATTACCATGTGACAGAAAAGCCCAGGACCAAGGATCACCAGCAGCCAGTCTTTGGGACCAAGCCATCACCTTGATGACACCATGTTTTGGACTTCTCTTAGCCTCAAAACAATAAGCCAATAAATACCTATTGTTTAAGCCAACCCATTGCATGATATTTGCTTTAGCAATAAGGAAATTAAAACATGTACATAACCATTTTCCCCATCACTATGAAGTGGTTGGTTTTATAGAATGGTGGAACAGCCTTTGAATATTCAGTTACAGCTCCAGTTAGGTGACAATACCTTTCAGGGCTTGGATAATGGCTTCCCAAATGTGATCTATGCTTTAAATCCATGAACAATATATGGTGCTGTTTCTTCCCTAGCCAGGTGTCATGGATACAAAAATCAAAGTGTAGATGGAAGTGGCTCAGAGTTCCCAGCATGCAGCCTGCCCAATGGAGTGTGAACTTTGCATCCCCATAGTCAAGTGAGACAATTTTATAAAATATCATAATATTTACAGATATCTCCTGTCAGTTCTGTTTCTCTAGTGAGTCCTGAATAATACAGAAAGGAAGTTCATGCAAGATCCTTTGTGCATGATGCCCCTAAAGCCATAGTTATATATAAACTTATATCTCTATTTTTTTCATTAATTTATTTTAAAGAAAGTTTAGATTGCATAAATGTTACATTAAAAATTCAGGGAATTTCCATATTCCCTCCCCCTCCCACATTTTCCCACATTAACAACATCCTTCATTAGTGTGGTACCTTTGTTACAATTGATGAACACATACTGAAGCATTGCCACTAACCGTGGATTATAGTTTACATTATAGTTTATACTCTGCCCCATGCAATTTAGTAAATTATGACAAAATATATAATGGCCTTTATCCGACATTGCAACGTCATGCAGGACAATTCCAAAGTTCCGAAAATACCCCCGTATTACAAATATTTTTCCCTCTCCCTCCCCTCAGAACCTCTGGTGGCCACTGCCTCCTTGTCAATGATGAAACATTCTTCCATTGCTAGAATAACAATAAGTCTATAGTAGAATAATAGTAAGTCTACTTTCGTCCATTGTTCATTCCCCAATCTTGAGGATTTGGGGATAGTGATGACCACTCTGCCTTTAACTGTGAGAGGGCTTAGATCCTATGGGGCAGATGAATGGGACTCACTTGCTTGCAGGCTGCAGATTCTCCCTGATCCTTAGGAATATATCCATTGAAGATATTAGAAAAAGAGAAACAAATTAAACCCAAAGAACATAAAAGAAATGATATAATAAAGAGAAAAGCAGAAATTAATAGAAATAGAACAAAATGAGTAAACCAAAGATTTGCTCTTTGAAACATCTGATAAAATTGACAACCAATAAGTAAGACTGATCAGGACAAATTAAGGCACTAATAATCTGTAATAGGAATGGAAAATGAACACTTCTATATATCCAATAATATTAAAAATAAAAAATACTATGAACAACATCATGCTAATAAATTTGTAGCTTTAAATGAACTGGACATTTTAATAACAAAAACACAAATTATCAAAACTTACTCCAGAAAAGAGAGAAAATATGAGTAGTTCTGTATTGATTACATAAATTATATCTGTAATTAAAAGCTTTTCAATAAAGAAAATGTTAACACTAAATAGCTTGATGAGTGAATTCTATAAAACAGGTAAGGAAGAATTTATACCAATATACATGATCTCCAGAAAAACAAACAAAAAATAAAGAAAACACTTCCAAACAAATTTCTGAGGTCAGCATAATCATAATTATGATAATGCATCAAAACAGATTATTTTAGGAATGCAAGTTTATTTTAGGGACTGAAGTTTGATTTCCTATACAAGTATCACACAATCGGTTTATTACAATAAAGAAATAATGACAAAGAATTTGACAAAAATTCAATGTTGAATTGTGATTAAAAATTCAACAAAGAATAAAAACAAGGGAATTTTCATAATCTTATATGGGTATCTACAAAAACTACTACAAATGGAGAGTGACATGATCAACATGATGACATAAGACATCCCCTGGAAAAGTTTCCCCTCAGAAATAACTTATAAAAGAGCAAATCCCACTGGCTTGGATTTCTGGAATATGATAGAGACTGGAAAAAGAATCCACAAACGTTAAATCAAATAAAAAGAAAAACAAGCACAAATGTCAGGAAGAAGATTTCAATACTGGGCACACCAATCAGGACCACTACCCCTTACTTGGTCCCACGAGTTTGGGAGTCACAAAAAGGCAGCACAGCCCAGGTACCTCCTGCCATGGATGTAGACCATAGAATAACTCATTACAGCAAGTTAGAACCCCACGCATATCCACGCAAAGGAACCCGTGTCTGCAGAGACCCATGACTGAACACAAGTGACTAAGGAGTACCACATACAAAACTGTGCATAGAAAAAAGAGACCACGACAGAACTGTTGGCAAGAGGTGCATACACTCAATCCAGTCTCTATTTGATGGACCATCTAAGCAGAAAATGGACCTTTCTGGATTGACCCCATCTGGCTTCCCAGAGCTATATACACTTACAGGGAAAAAACTGGAGGCAGAAAAGACTTACAGAAAAAAGAAGGGAGCAGGGACTGAACTGCTTGAAGACAAGAGGGTCTTAGAACTGGAAAATATAATGAAAAGGGAACACTGAGGGAGACAGTTTAAACAAATCACAGGAACTTGGGAGAAAATGCTGCATGTGTGTGTGTGCGTGCGCACACACACACACACAAACAGAACAGATCAAGATTCCCAGAGAAGGAACAGAGGAAAGGAAACGTTCTCCTGGAGGTGAAACAATTACGTGCAAAACGGCAATCTTAAAAATTGTACCACATATCCAAGGCAAGAATCACGTGCAGAAGGGCTAAGAAAACCTGAACAGGTAAACACGGACTACTCAAAAGTTCCAAAATAAGTTGGGCCAAACGTCAAACAGGAGCCTTAACACAAAGCCAATCAATAATAAAACTCTAGGCAAGAGGGAGAAACCAACTTTCAGGGTTAACACATTAAAATAATCAGATGCCCAGACATCAGCAAAAAAATTGCAAGCAAGGACAAATAGGACTTGGTTACAGTAAGAAATGGAAGACTTAGCTGGGAAGGGTCAATGGAGAAGAAGAAAATAATTGTGAGAGCTAATGGGGAAATAGCTGGTAGGAAATAACTGATATGGCAAAAGCATAGGGCAAGGGAGAGCAAACTGTCACAGACCTAATTCAGTCCATGGCCTGTTTGTTTAAGGTCCATTTTTAAGGAACTGTTAAATAGACAGGGAGAGAGAGAGAAAGAGAGAGACAAAAACTGAGGAAAAGGTAGAGGAGGAGGAGAAGAGAAATAAGAAGGCAGAGGCAGGATAGGTGACAGAAGGCGATAACAGACACTGCAAAGCACAAAATATTTACTATTTGGGCATTTAGAAAAACAACAGGAAAAAAAAATCTTGCATGTAATTTAAACATATATACATTCACCTCAACTCATTCTCCAAGTGTGCCGTGCTGTAAGTAGTGTTATATGTTTGGGAGGGGTATTTTTCCTGGAAATTTTATGAATAGGCAAGCAAACATATATTTTTGCTTTTACACAAACAGGATCATATTATACAGTGTACTGTACCTTCCTTTTTTATCTAATAATGAACTTTATATTTTTTTGTTAGAGAAGTTGTGAACTCCTCTAATAAAACAGTCATGCAGAATTCCCATACAACACCCCTCCACCAACACCTTACATTGTTGTGGAACATTTGTTACAGAGTATGAGAGAGCATCATTAGACTATTACCCCTAACTATGGTTTAATAGCATACATTTGATCTATTTTCCCATACCCCCCCCATTATTAACACAGTACTTCTCTGGCATAGATGTAAGAATATTACAATAGTGCTGTTAACTGAAGTCCATAAGTTACATTAATTGTATTTTCCCCAAGCATCTCCATATGCTTACCACCTTGTAATAGTGATGCAGATTGTGGTTAACTGTACAAATACAAGAATGTTTTTCTAATAATGAACTTTTGCACAATAAATATGATCACATCAATGCCATTCTTTTCAATGTATGTTCAATATTCTACTGTATAAATGTACAATAAATTATTGTGCCCTTTTAAACCAGTTCCCTATCATGGTCATCTAAGTTGTTTCCAATTTTACAAGGCCACAATGAAAATATTTGTGCATAAATATTAAGCTACTTGTGCAAATACAACTGAAAAGTTAATTCCTCAGATTGGTGTTTCTGGGCTAATAGGGTATGTGCATTCAAATTTTTAATAATTAAAATTTAAATTATCTATTTCAAATATTACATGAAGTAATACTCCCACAACAATGTATCGGTTCCTATTTCTAAATCTCATAGCAAATTCCAGATATATTTTCCTGAGTCCCAAAATGGATTTGTTTTCTTAGTTACCCAAAACTTGGCTCAGCACTCACTGACTCAAAATGGCCCTGACCTCTCTGTGTGTATTTTGATTCCCAAATGCTAGTTGCTTGGTATTAGTTCACTCTCCAGCCTGATGAGACTATGCCAGGAAATTAGGAACTGAGAACAGATTTTTGGTGGTATTTGGAGGTATTAGATCCAAAAATATGAAAATACCTAAAACATGTAAATTATTCCTCCCTCTCCTTTCTCCACAAATTTCCCAAGGTAGATACATGAAAAGAAACTTAGCCAAAAGGAAAACCCCTTTACCAGCTGCAGTTGGTGACCAATGAACACAAGGACTGATTTCTGGCAGAGATTTTGTGACTGGCTAAATATGACCTCTTCCCACACTACCTCTGGCCCAACCCAAATCTATGTCTGAGGAGGATCTAATTATCACATAGTGTAGTAAGATGAAAAAAAAAAAAAAAATGGGGGAGAGAGCAACTGATTAAGAACTGTAGTTTATCTTTGCTTTTACAAAGGTAAAAGGAAAACAATTTATAAAATATTTGGATGAAATCAAACTTCATTCTGAATATTAAAGATGAACTTCATCCTTAAAGAACAAGACCTGTGTATGAAAATATAGAAATATGCTACCAATTCCAATTTTTTTAAAGATCCATTGTCAAAGAAGTTTACCTAAGATATCATTATTATGATTTTTCCTAGAGGCAAGGAGAATATAACTTAAAAAATGGTGCAACGTCCTGTATAAGCCTGCTTTTTCACTACTCTCTGCCTTAGCATGTGCTCTAGCCTGTTTTACATGCTATTCCCTCTCTTTATCCACCTGGAAAACTCCTACCATCCTTCAAATTGCAGCATAGTGTCCCCTCATCTATGGAGCCTTTTCCTCACCCTTTATTATCTCTACTAAGGCACCTACCACAGCGAATGGAAATCATTTATTCTTTTCTCTGGCACGCCTGCTAAATGTGAGCTCCTGCGAGTATATTTCAAGGTTTAGTCATTAGCCTGTCTCCAGAATTTAACATAATACCTGGAACATGCCTGCACCATAAGTATTTATGAAATAAAGGTAAAAATATCAGTCTTCTTCTTATACCTCTGGTACATTCATTTAAATCAGAAATAAGGTCGTTAAAGAAAATTTATTTGAAGGGATTTCTTCTATGTGAAAGAGCCACCTGGAAAAGAATCCCAGTAACCGAAAGGTCCCATAACTTGGAGAGTTCACAAAATGGGAAAACTGATGCCAGAATAAAAAGTTCAGGAACACTGGTGGCTTCTGTCACATAATGAAAATGTAAGAGAAAAGGAATGATTTTAGTTTTCTGGGTATACCCGGAGCACCTAGATCCAGCTCTTTCTAGTGAGTTTCAATTCACTAACAAGGTATATAAATGTACTAACAATACTTGCATCCTTTTGCTTTGAATCATCTAAATCTTACTAGCAATCAAACATAATTATTTGAGAAGAAAATCAGCACTTCTGTTTAAGAGTTTTTCTGTAACTCTGTAGCTCATTCAGCTTGTTCTTTCTGGCTCTTCCCTGTATGAATGCCTGCTGACAAGTACTTTCACCTATTATAAGGGAGGTCAAGAATCTACAATAAAAAAAAATTCTTGTTACAGTAAAATAGGATGACTGCAAATTTCACTTTACTTTGTGTTTCTTCTTGTGGTTGTTTCCCTTTTTCTCAGTCATATGCATAAAATGAATCAAAAAAATATATTATTTGTATTCACTTTAAAAAGCCTTGAATTTGTTATCCCATAATAGCATTATGCAGTAACACAGCAGCTACAATGACAGGCTTGTAATAAAATTTGTTAAATTAATTTTTTCTTCCCACCCACATATTAACAACCGGGTTTGAGGGACTTAGTTCACAAAAACTTTACAGTGTGTAAACAAACAGTTGTCTACCATTAAAGTTGAGCTAGTCAGAAAGAGGAGGAGGACTCAAGCCCGAAGAGAAGACAGGAAAAATCTTTTTACCAGGGATTGAACAGAAGCAAAGAGTTAGAGAAGGATAATGAAGTGGTCAGATGTTTGTCCAAATTTTATGTTCTCTAGGCACTGAGAGAGATTTAAGAGACTGTGGGAGGCAGCAGCTTCACAACTCCATAGTGGCTGTAGAGGACTGTTTGGCAGTTCCTAAAGAAGTTGAATATAGACTTGCCACATGACCTGGCAATACCACTAATGGGAATATACTCAGAAGAACTGAGAGCAGTGACATGAACAGACATCTGCACACCGATGTTCATAGCCACATTATTCATCATTGCCAAAAGTTGGAAACAACCCAGGTGTCCATCAACAGATGAATGGCTAAACAAACTGTGGTCTATTCACACAATGGAATATTATGCAGCTGTAAGAAGAAATAAAGTTGTAAAGCATATGACAACATGGATGAAACTGGAGGACATTATGATGTTGAGCGAAGCAAGCCAGACACAAAAGGACAAATACTGTATGAATGCATCACTATGAACCAAATATATTGTGTAACATATTGTTAGATTAAAAAAAAATTATATGTATCCATTACATTTAATTGAGAAATGTATCTATTTATTCATCTGTGTTTACTTTTTAGTTTTCAGTTATTAAATGTACAAAATAAAGTAAAAAAAAAAAAAATAAGATAATTGACTTTTGAATGTTTAAGCTGACCTGATGTAGTAAAAGTTTAGTTTTGAAAAATACAGAGTGCCTGTTTATCTCCCACTCAGGCAAACCATTAGCATAGCATGAATTGGCACTGTCCTATTCGTAGGCTAGGACCCATGTACCTCCGTCATCTGTTGGGTGGCACACCTTAGTTGTGAAGCTGTTTATCATTTCTGATTTAAGTGAATGAACCAGAGGTATAAGAAGAAGACTGATATTTTTGCCTTTATTTCATAAATACTTATGCTGCAGGCATGTTCCAGGCATTATGTTAAATTCTGGAGACAGGCTAATGACTAAACCTTGAAATATACTCGCAGGAGCTCACATTTAGCAGGTGTGCCAGAGAAAAGAATAAATGATTTCCATTCGCTGTGGTAGGTGCCTTAGTAGAGATAACAAAGGGTAAGGAAAAGGCTCCATAGATGAGGGGACACTATGCTGCATCTTGAAGGATGGTAGGAGTTTTCCAGGTGGATAAAGAGAGGGAATAGCATGTAAAACAGGCTAGAGCACATGCTAAGGCAGAGAGTAGTGAAAAAGCAGGCTTATACAGGACTGTACCATTCTGCATTCCCACCAACAGTGAAGAAGTGTTCCTATTACTCCACAGCCTCTCCAACACTTGTTGTTCTCTGTCTTTTTAATAGTGGCCATTCTGATAGGTATGAAATGATATCTCATTGTAATTTTGATTTGCATTTCCCTAATCATGAATGATGTTGAGCATTTCTGCATGTGTTTTTTCCCATTTGTATTTCTTCTTTGGAAAAATGTCTATTCAAGTCTTTTGCCCATTTTTTAATTGGGTCATTAGTCTTTTTATTGTTAATTTGTAACATTTTTTTACATATCCTGGATATTAAACCCTTATCAGATATGTGATTGCCAAATATTTTTTTCCCATTGAGTTGGCTGCCTTTTCACCCTTTTGACAAAGTCCTGTGAGGGGCAAAAGTGTTTTATTTTGAGGAGGTCCCATTTATCTATTTTTCCTTTTGTTGCATGTGCTTTGGGTATAAGGTCCAAGAAACCATCACCTGCGACAAGGTCTTGAAGATGTTTCCCTATATTTTCTTCTAGTAGTTTTATGGTCCTGGCTTTTATATTTAAATCTTTGATCCATTTGAGTTGATTCTTGTATAGGGGGTGAGATAG
The DNA here is from genome assembly GCA_026826555.1 of Tolypeutes matacus. Taxonomy (NCBI): domain Eukaryota; kingdom Metazoa; phylum Chordata; class Mammalia; order Cingulata; family Chlamyphoridae; genus Tolypeutes; species Tolypeutes matacus. The sequence goes on from JAKSZT010054457.1 coordinate 5,564,592, forward strand.
GGGTCCTCTTTCATTCTTTTGGTTATAGAGATCCAGTTCTCCCAACACCATTTGTTGAAGAGACTGTTTTTTTCCATTAGCATGGGCTTGATAGGTTTGTCAAAAACCTGTTGAATGTATAGATGAGGGTTTATTTCTGGGTTCTCAATTCTATTCCACTGATCCATTTGTCTATCTTTATGCCAGTATCATGCTGTTTTGACCCTGTAGCTTTGTAATATGTTTCAAGGTCAGGCAGTGAAATCCTTCCCACATCACTCTTCTTTTTTAGAATGCTTTTGGTTATTCAGGTGCACTTACCCTTCCAGATGAATTTGGTAACTGCCTTTTCTAATTCTGTAAAGTAAGCTGTTGGGATTTTGATTGGTTTTGCATTGAATCTATAAATCAGTTTGGGTAAGATTGACATCTTCATGATATTTATTCTTCCAATCCATGAACACGGAATGTCTTTCCATTTCTTTAGGTCTTTTTAAATTTCTTTTAGCATTGTTTTGTAGTTTTCTGCATATAGGTCCTGTACTTCTTTGGTTAAATTTACTCCTAGGTATTTGAGTCTTTTTGTTGCTATTGCAAATGGAATTTTTCCCCTGATTTCCTCCTCAGGTTGTTCCATACTAGTGTACAAAAACATTACTGATTTTTGCATGTTGCTCTTGTACCTGCCACTTTGCTGAACTCATTTATTAGTTCAAGTAGCTTTGTCATGGGTACTTCAGGATTTTCTAAGTACAGGACCACATCATTTGCATACAATGAGAGTTTTACTTCCTCTTTTCCTATTTGGATGCCTTTATTTATTTATTTATTTTTTCTTGTCTAATTGCCCTAGCTAGAACTTCTAGTACAATGTTGAATAACAATGGTGACAGTGGGTATCCTTGTCTTGTTCCCAATCTTAGAGGGAAAGCTTTCAACCTTTCCCCATTGAGTATGATGTTGGCTGTGGGTTTTTCATATATGCCTTTTATCATATTGAGGAATTTTCCTTCTATTCCTGTCTTTTGAAGTGTTTTTATCAAAAAAGGATGCTGGAATTTGTCGAATACCTTCTCTGCATCTATTGAGATGATCATGTGGTTTTTTCCCTTCAGTTTGTTAATGTGGTATATTACATTGATTGATTTTCTTATGTTGAACCAGCCTTGAATACCAGGAATAAATCCCACTTGGTTGTGATGTATAAGTCTTTTGATATGCTGTTGGATTCAATTTGCAAGTTGTTTTGTTGAGAATTTTTGCATCTGTGCTCATTAGAGAGATTAGTCTGTAATTTTCTTTTCTTGTAGAATCTTTATCTGGCTTTGGTATTAGGGTGATATTGGCTTCATAAAATGTGTTGGGTAATTTTCCCTTCTCTTCAATTTTCAGCTATTATTTCCTCAAATACTCTTTCTGCCCCTTTTCCCTTCTCTTCCTCTTCCGGAACTACAATAACATGTATGTTGTTGCGTTTTGTGTTATCATTCAACTCTCTGAGGCTCTGCTCAATTTTTTCCATTCTTTTCTCTCTCTGTTCTTTTCTTTCTTCAATTTTAGTTGCTCTGTGTTCGGTATCACTTATTCTTTCTTCTATCATTTCGAGTCTGCTGTTGTATGCTTCAAATGTGTTTTTGACTCCACCTATTGTGTCTTTCATTCCCATGAACTCTGTTACTTTTCCGTTCAGGATTTCAAATTATTCTTTGTGTTCACTCAGTGTCTTCTTGATGTCATTTGTCTCTTTAATTATATTGTCTTTCAACTCATTAATTTGATTTTGGAAATTTGAGCTCATCTCGCTGATTAGTTCTCTCAAATTCTGCATCTCTTCTGGGACTTTGATGCATTCCTTTTCTTGGGCCATGTCTTCTATTTTCTTAGTATGGCTCATAATTTTTTGCTGGTGTTTAGGTATCTGGTTAGGATGTATTTTACTCAGATGCTCAATCTCTTTCTCTTTTCTAGGGATTTAGTGGCAGGAGGCTATGAGTTACCACAGCTCTTTGATTTGGGGCTTGACCTGGATTGTTAGGATTGCCCTGCTGGTTGCTCAAAACTGGGTACTGGACCCAGTAATTGGTTGTAGAGTCACTTCCTAGGGCCTTGGGCAGGGAAGCTATAGAGGCCAGGAAAAGCCTCTCATACTTATTTTTAATTTTCTTATGTGCACCTCCTTGGTCTGCCAGGAGATGGAGCTCTTTGGCAGCTCTCAATTCAATGCCTGGTTGGAGTGTATTTGTTGTGACACAGACCAGATCAATGTAATTGAGCTTCCTGTCTGGAGGCTAAGAGCCTTGTAATTCAAACTTTCTGAGACAGTTCTCTAGTCTTCTCTGGCAGCCCCCTCCCTTTTCCCAGCTAGGAAATATTTCCACTGCCCTCTGAGTCCTCAACAATCAATCCCTGTTAGTAGAGGAGGAAATTGGGAGGTTTGTATATCTTTAGCCCCTTGCAGGCTCCAAGGCAAACAATGGCGCAGCCCCACCCGGCCTGGAAGGGCTCTTGGGACAGGGCAGACCAAACCTGCCAGTCAAAAGCCGAGTCAGCCTGAGTCAGCCCCAGGCTCTCCCCTCTCCTGTGGAGTCCTCAACAATTAGTCCAGGCTAGAAGAGAGGGAGATTGCAAGGGTGGAATTCCTCCAGTCCTTCATAGGCTTCCAGGGCAAACCACCATGTGGTCCCACCTGGCCTGGAAGGGCCCATGGGGTACCACAGCCCAAATCTGTAGGTCAGAACCTGAGTCAACCTTAGGCTGTGTCCCTCTCTCTCCCTTTCCTGGGGTGGTAGATCCCTGGAGCAGTCTTTGTCTATAGTTTCAGGCCCAGAGGCCTGAGAATTCTAAAGAGTATTTAGTTTGAGGGAGGGTGCCAGTAGCAGCAGCCGCTGCTTGTTCCAACTCACATTTCTGTCATCACAATTTCCCTCTTTTGTCCCTCTCTCCTCTGGGTGGTGTGCAACCTTCACCTGCTGTCCTAAACCCTAGAAGATCTTTTACAGGGCTGTTTCAGCCTGTTCTTTAGCTATTTTTCTGGATAAGAGATTCCCATGTCTTACTAGTCCACCATCTTTTACTTGGACAATCATCTTATTTTTAAAAAGCCTTTAAGTCAAATAAAAATCCTAAATAAAAATTAGTGCTCTTTGCATTAAACTTGTGTTTGTGGTTCTTATTATTTACCACTTTTTCTCTCCTTAACTTCACAGAGACATTCAACTTATTTCAGATGCTTCAGTTCTGAGAAATCAAAATTTTGACAATAAGCACTGATCTCTGAGATTTCATTTGAAGGAAACTGCTCAAGGCTTTATTTCCTGCTGCAGGCTATGACTTCAAACTTCCTCTTTCATCCATCAGAGGATAAACTACCAAAGTAGAAAAGAAAACAGAGCCTCTCCTTGCTGACAGTTTTTCTCTATATTTTTGTCTTCAATATAAGAGGCAGAAAGGAGTGTGGAAGGAAAGGAAGAAAAGAAGCTACTCGACTCTGTTTCAGCAGTTAAAGTTCAAAAGCCTCTAAGACTAATCTCCTACAATTTAAAATGACTCATTTTAAAATGACAAGCTCAGGAGTTTTCATGTTCTTCCTTTTATTCAATATTTATTTATTCAATATTTCACTCACTTGAGTCTTTGTCCAGTACTCTATTCTTAAGAGCAGCAGAAGCAGAAGCAGCAGCAGCACTGTTTCATTTTGGTAGGACCACACAAGTTGAATTGTTAAAGTTGTTGATGTATTGATTTGGAAACTTTCTTTGATTGTTTCTGATACATTTGTTTACAACCAGATTTTAAGCTTCTTACAGATAGTGAATATATCCTCTACTTCCTTGGGTTAACCACACTGCAAACAGCAGTACAGGGCATATGTTGGGTGATTTCAAAAGTTCCTTAGACACCTGTATAAATAAACATGGATTTTAAGCTGTAGTTTCTATTAATGCCATATTTGGTGTACTTAGCACTTCATAAAAATAGGTTTTTACTAAAATTGAATATACCCAGTTAGTGAAAAAAAGAGATACTATTATAAAGATGTCTGTAAAAATATAGCACCTGTTGGGCTGTTTCCTGTTATATTTCACACACATGATTTCATTTTTTCCCTAGTTTTACTGAATATAATAAAACATGGACAAAGATATTAATATTTTTATTTCTGAAACTATTCCTCTGAATTAAAGTGGCCAGAATGGACGGATATATTTACATATATATTATGACCTCATTAATTTATTAGCCAGAGTCATAATGAAAGATCACTAATAAATAATTACAATGCAATAAAAATAATATACTTCACTTTCTGAAAAATATTAGGGCGAATGACTCCATGAGATTACAATCTCAGTTGTGGTAGTTTATTAAATTACTGATGATTTAGTATAAATGACTAGAAAGCTATTACTTAGGCATAAGATAAATCCAACCTAATTATATCCAAAACTCAACAATTTGTTCAGTGGTTTTTGTTAAATGCTTTTTCACACACTGGGAAATTTTAAGGCTCAGTAAAAACAAGCAGTTGAAATTTTAATTACTAAGCTCAATACAAATCCTTCTTCATCCTTGATGTTATCAAAATGTATACTCTCACAGTGTTCTATCAAGTCATCAACAGTCCTCTCCTTTTTAGTCACAGGTTTGCCAAGACTCTGCTGTTGCTCTAGGCATGTGCTATTGGAGACTGGTAAATTCTTAAGAGGCAGTGTGGTGCAATGGTTAAAATTTGAACCATGGGCTCTAGACCAAAGCAGAACCAGATGCAAATCTCAGCTCTGCAATTTGCTGGCTGTTTGAGCCTTGCTAAATTATACTGTGGGCTGCAGTTCACTCTATGGTATAATTCGGATAACAATAGCTCTCATATAACAGCATTGTTATTAGCATTAGGTGAAATAACATCTATAAAATTAGCACTTAACAAAGTGCTGGTGTATAGTTTTAACTGCTTAATAAATGTTACCTACAATTAGATCACAAAGTAAAATTTGGAGGTAACAAGGGAGGATAATCCCAAGCTGAAACTTAAAGCTTTTAAACCCATCGTCTCTAATTCTTAACAAAAAATATTAGATATTTTATGTTTAAACAATTAATATAAATAATCTTTCTAATGCTCTCTCTAGACTTGAGAAAATAGTCTTATAATTACTATAAAATTCTATTGGAGATGTTAATTTCTTAAGACTAGATGTACTGGATGACATTTTCATTTCATTATAAGCAACAATTCATCCTTACAAAGTAAAATCCTATTGAACTCTTTCCTTTCTATTTTTTTTTAAAGAAAGTACCTATACATGCCTGACTTATCTATATTTATGTACATATCTGATTTATGGTTGATTTACCTTAAATCTTTCAGTACATGTGGAAAACCTGTTTATTTTTCAGTGACCAATAATTAATTGGCTGCTAGGTTTTATCACTGAATGCAAGTTTTGATTCGGTTCCTGTTAAGAATTCAGCCCAAGTTAAGTAAAGACAGAGTATAAGGAAAATGATAATGAGGAAGTTGCTAAATTATTCTTTGAAATGTTTATTTCTGGACCTATTGTTATAAATTATACATTTCATTTCATTATAATGCTGTCGCAGTTTGGAAGTTTGATGTAATTATGAATTCCAAAAATAGATATTGGATCATGCTTGTAAAACTGGTCTGTTAATCTGGGCATGATTAAGTTATGATTAGGGTGTTAACTGGGCCAAGTCAGTAAGGCTTTGAGCCCCACCCTTTGGTGAGTGGGGAATCAAATATAAAAAGCAAGGCAAAGGACAGAGGCAGCAGTTTTGACGTTGGAGTTCTGGTGAGGAATAAGAGAAGGCCCAGGGATAAAGCCGATTCACCTGAGTATTCACAGCTGGCCTTGTGGAGAGAAGTAAAGCCTAGAGAGCCTCATAGTCTACAGCTGACCTTGTGGAGGAAACAGAGGAGCTAAGCCTGGAGAGAAACGCAGTCACGGGAAGAGAGGAACCCAAGAAGCCTGAACACTGGCAAACATCAGCAGCCATCTTGCTCCAACACGTGGCAATGGACTTTGGTGAGGGAAGAAACTTACGCTTTATGGCCTGGTAACTGTGGACTTCTACCCCAAATAAATACCCTTTATAAAGACCAACTGATTTCTGGTGTTTTGCATCAGCACCCCTTTGGCTGACTAATACAAATGCTAATACTAATATTCTTTAATATTAAGCTTAACCATTAAAGATTTTTGTTTTTCAAAAAAAGAATGAGTAATCAATGCATTTCTATTAACCATGACTGTGTGAAGCCTCCTTGTTTGGTTGTGAGTCTAAGCACTGCTATTGACAATTATCCTAGCAGAAGACATAGTATTAGCCCTCGAGCCCAAATCTGTATAGTGAAGAAAACTCACAGGGATTTGCCAGTGTTCCTATTATAGTATTTCAAACTAAGTAATTTTACTGTGTAAATTAAAGTTAAATGCTACCAAAGAAACTCATATTCTAGATGTTACATTGAGCAAAAGGTAGACATTAGCCCCAAATTGCTATCTAGATTTAAATTTTTCCATCATAACAGTAAGTTCTATTGAACAGCACCAGTCTAAAAGTTTGATTTTTTATATTAAAGAAAAGTAAGGTTAAAAGGAATTATGGAGATAATATGAAGAAAAATAATCATCTTTTTTCCCCCTTTTTCTCCGTTTAATTTCTTTTTTCCTTTCCTGTTTCTGCCTATTTGTTCCTCACTTCACTATAGTATCAACATATATGATTTCAGTTGAAAAATAAAATGAATTTTTTTTTATTTTAATTAAAAGCTAATTTAGAAAAACACCTTAAAATAAATCTTTGGCTTCCTGAGAAATTTAGGGAGTGATATAGAAGGATTTTGAAATACTCAGTACTAGATGAATATTTAGGTATATTGTAATACCAAAATAAAGATCTATTCATCAATAGCTAAAAAGGCAAAATGAATAGAGGAAATTAATTTTGCTTCTTAGTAGCTCATGTAAGAAAGAAACTTCCATTTCTTTTCTCATACTTTTGAAGAGAGCGACACTTCAGGATTATTTCTCTGCACTTGTCTTTCTCAGGAAAAGTAGTTAAACCTGATATTAGTAGAGCCATTTTGCTAGTGGGTGGGGCCGATGGATCCCAAAAGCAGAACCTCCTAATTCCACTTCTAAGAACAAGTCTGTATTCAGGCTTCTGTTGAGGGTTTGTCACTGTGAGCCCAGATACGCTGTGCTGTCCAGTGCAAATCGCACTCCAGGGCTTTCTATCTTTCTGATTCTGGTCTGGATCATTTTGCAGAATGACTGGACTTCACTTCAAACAAAAGTGACCTCATTTTAGCCCCAGATCCAAGCACATTCTACCAAAAGGTTTTTACCTGAGATGCCTACATTTTCGCAATCATTTTAAGAAATGGTTCCTACGTGGTTATGAGTTCTCTATCATTTGTTCAAATCTTTCATATTACTAAAACACGATGTACAGTAGTGTTTCTCAACCTTTTTATTCCCATTATAGCTTCCCTAAGGAGCCTTTTTTAGCACTTTTTTCCTAATCACCCACTCATGATATTTTAATACCCTAGATATTATACTGTATATCTGTTTAAATACTGTATAGATGAGCTTTACACATAAAAAGTAAAAAAAATAAAATATTTTTTTATCTCCCAAGAAGCAAGTTTTGTCCCCTAGGGGGAGATATTGTACCCATTGAAAATGCCTGATATAGAAAAATTGAAATCTCAGAAATAGATACTATTTTCAAGATGCTTTACCCCTGTCGCAGTGCACTGTCATGTTTATATTTCAAAATGTATAGTTTGAATGTGGAGAAAACAAGAAAAAAGAATTTCCCTGCATACATCATAATTTCATACATCAATAGTTTAGTAATAAAATAACCTCTGGACTTCACAGTAACAGAAAGAAGTCACCATACCTTGATTTTTGAGATCTTTTGTCATTCTAATCTGACATTGTCAACATGAAGGTTTATAGGCAGGAGAGGATTTTGAAAGGATAAAAGGTAAGGATATTGGTGAAGGAGGGGAGGAATGGAGGACGATACCAGGTTATGAGTATATGGCAGATTAATTTGCCAGTAGCTATTCATTCAAATCCTTTAACCAATACCTTATCCATGTCTCTTTTGAAATCTCCCAACTTGATAGGTTGGTATCTGCAGAAAATCTTCTTTACTCTCAGCCTCAATTATTAAAACCCCCACCATTTCCCAAAAAGAAATTAATATTCAAATATTAAACACAGAATACAATATAAGAAAAACAATCATATTTTCAGATAATTGCTAAAGATTCGCACTAACTTACATTGGTCATCCAGTCAACACTTCTATTCTTCATACTAGTTGGTAATTCAAAAAATCTTTAAAATTAAAACAAATAATGAATAAAACTGTTCTTATTTCATTGTTATTTTCCCTTCTTAGTCTTCAAACAATTAATAAAAAGAGGAAATATGGGGATTTTAAAGTATAATATGAGCTTTGGTTTTTCAGATGTATTCAACAAAAGTAACAAAGGCAAAATATACTCAATTAATTCCATCATTAGCTGATTCATTCAACAAATATTTACTGTGTGCCTACTTGCATAAGGCACTGTTCCATCAGGGAAACAACAGAAAATTTTAAGAGACAAAAGTCCCTGCCTTCATGGACTTTCTCTTTAATGATAGACTATATAAAAATCCAGTTACTAAAATATAGATTAAATGCATTACAATATGTTCTAAAGAGAAAAAAGTAAGGAAGAGGACAGGAGACTGCAATTTAAGTTAGAGACATCAAGCAGGTTTATGGAAAAAGTGCAGTTTGAGTTAAGAGCTAAACAAGGTGAATAAACACCAGGAATATGCATATTAAGAATCACTCAAAAAAAAAACACTCTTTACCCCTTAGCAGTCAACTCTTTTTTCTTTTTGGAGTAATGAAATTGTTCTAAAATTTTTTGTGGTGGGAAGCGGATGTGGCTCAATCGATAGGGCTCCCGTTTACCATATGGGAGGCTTCGGGTTCGATTCCCAGGACCTCCTGGTGAAGGCAAGCCAGCCCACATGGTGCAGTGAGCTGACGCAGCAAGATGACCCAACAAAGGGAGACAAGCAGACACAGAAAAACGCACAGCAAATGGACACAGCAAGCACAAGCAGCAAGGGGGGGATAAATAAATAAATAAATAAAATCTTTAAAAAATAAATAAATAAAAATTTTTGTGGTGACGAATGCACAACACTTTGATTATACTAAAAGCCCTTGATTGTACACTTTGGATAGATTTTATGGTATGTGAATATATATCAATAAAACTGCTTTAAAAAAAAAAAAAAGACTCTCCCTTATATTTCTATGTAGCTTCTTTCAAGCTGTTTATAGAATTTTAGATTACTTAATATTATTTATTTCTGACCTTTGTACTTACTTTTTAAGACACACAAAACTGGAAATAAAGAGGATAGTAATAAAAAGAAAAAGAAAGTAGGAAAATCAAAGTTATATTTCCTTATATTTTCCTTTATATTCATTTTACTTTAAAAATAGTAAAGACAGATTAAAAAGTCAGCCATACTGTTTAGTATCCTGTTGTTTTATTGGTATTAATAATATTTTTCCATATCTATAAATGTGCAACATCAATGTTTACATAGCTGATTGAGGACAATATGATTTATTTACCAATTTTCTTCTTTTGGAACATTTCTTTTTCTTCTTTGCAATATTATGTGTAGCACCACAATGGGCAACATTAGATAAATGTCTTTTTATTTTTGACTGGTTATTTCCTTAGGATAAATTCTGCATAATATAATTACCAAGGTTATGCACATTTATATTTTGGCTTGATAAACTAGTCTTCACATATACTGACTAATTTACACTCCCACCAAAAGTGTTCTTACTTTCTCACATCCCTGTAACAATGCATATTATTGGGCTTCTTAATTTTCATCTACCTGATAAGTGAAAAAAAGTCATTATTTTTTTATTATCTTTATTTTGATGATTTGTGAGGGTGAACTTATTTTCTTATAAGCTCTTTATTTATTAAAGACATGAACCCTGCATTTCTAATTTATATTAGAGATGCCTGTTCCTACATTACCATTTTACCTTTACAGACTTTTTTTTGTAAAGTTTTTTTATTTTACTCCACAAAATTTATTGTGAACACCCACTGTGGAAGGCACATGCCACATATGCAAATCTATAAATTGTTCTTTTTTATCCCTGACAAACATTGAATGGAATGATCTGTCTTGGTGGACTTTCCCATTTCCATTATCAGTTGGCTAAAGTATGAGGTATTATCGTAAAATCATGTGATTGCTCTGTTTTTAAAGATAAAAACAAACTTTAAAAAATTTATATATGTGAAAGTGTGCCCCAAGGATGTCCATGGCAGTATTTTTTTTTTTTTAATAACTTTATTTCAAATTCAAAAATAACAGAAAAAAAGTGGCTCAACAAGTTATGGAAACATTACTCTTAAAAAGTTCTGTCCAGGCACTTTTTTTTCTCATCTAATTCCAAGTACTAATTCAATTGTTCCTCTAGTGTTCAGAAAGATACACAGATGGACATAGACTAGTTAAATGATATAGTCAAGGTCTCTTTATTAATGAAAAAAATGAAGAGAAAAATACTTAAATATATTCATATTTCATAAAATCAAACCCCATGTTCTTTTTTTTACCTTTAGCATTAATATAGTACCAACCTTTCTTTTGCTACAAAAACATTACAATGTTGTTGTTAACTATAGTCTATAAATTACATTATTTTTAATTTCCCAGTGTAGCACCACATTCATAACACCTTGTAGTAGAAGAACATTTTGTATTTATATTATTAACCACAATCTTCATCTACTGCCAAAATAATTGATATACATTCCCTATATTATCCTCCAGCTGTCCTCCAATTAACATTAATCTCCCTAGATTACTCCTTTCAGTCACAGTCACATCCATAAATTAACAGTGTTTGTTACATTCTTTATAATGTGTTACCTTCAAGTCCAACAATTACCACATATTTACATTTGACCTTATTAAACATTCTACATACATTAAGCATCGTCTCCCCATTCTCAACCCACATTCCATCTCCCAACAACCTACACTTCATAGTCCAACTCCATGAGTCTACTTCCTGAGAGTATTTGACTGTAAATAAAGAAGTTTTAGTATTTTTTTGTAGTAATGTCATTCCCTTTATGCTTGCAGAAAGTTAATCTTTGGAGTCCAGCTTAGAAAAGTCTTCTTCACCCATGGGACTATCTAAATATTCTCTTGTATTTTCTTCTAGTGCTTTTTTTATTTAATTGTTTACATACAAATAGGTATTTCATTTGGAATTTATCTTGGTGTGAGGAATAATGTAGAAATACAACTTTATATTTTTCAAATATAAAGCTGGAGAAAATTAGCAAAATGTTTGAGTGAACAAATTAATTTCATTGAAATAAAATTTTACCCCAAAGTATTTAATGAAAAATACTAAAAAGCTTAGATTTAAAAAAATAATTAACATGACTAATATGCTTATTCTCCAGTCAGAAGCACCAGGAAACTGATTTCCCTCCTTTCTAAGTGGTGAATTCCTCATTGTATCTACCCAGGTGAGAGGACACCTCCCACTGAAACCATCACTGATGCATGCTTTCCTTGCAAGACCTAATTATTCCTGCTCTTTGGCTCCCAGGCCCCTCCAGAAGAAGACGTCAATAAAAATAACAGTAAATATGTATTGTATGCCTATCTTGTCCAAGGCACTGGGCAAAAGTCCTTGACATAAGCAATGGAAGAAATTACAACAGTGAGGTGGAGCTAGTGGCCAATGGATGCTTTTGGGGCAGGGAAGGGAAAAGCAGTTGTAATACAGGGGCTTTTTAAGGACTTGGGAATTATCCTGAGTGACATTGCAATGACAGATATAGACCATTTTATATCAGCATATACCATGCAGAACTGTGTGGGAGAGAGTGGGGCCTACAATGTGAACTATGGTCCATGCTTAGTGGCAAAGCCCCAGGATGTGTATATCCAATGCAAGTGATGTGCCACACTAATGAAAGATGTTTATGTCAGATGTTACGGGACGTGTGGGAGGTGGGGAACATGAGAATCCCTGTAATTTTTGTGTAACATTTATGTAACCTAAGCATCTTTAAATATATATATATATATAAAGACTTCTGGCAAAAATTAAAAAGTGCTTAACATAAGCACTTATATATCAATTCAGGAAAAATATATATTTTGTACCCACTTTATGCCAGGCACTATGCTAAGCACAAGTGAAAATAAAAGGCAACAATCCTGTTTTTATAGAGCTTATATTCTGGGGGGGAGACAACAAACAAACAATAAGTGAGTAAATAAATAAATAAATAAATAGAATATAGCCTACCAGACGTTAATAAGTGTACTGAGAAATATAGAGACAAGGAGGACGTGAAGAGGAATGAGAGAGGGATGATCAGAGGGTGGTGGGGAAGACCTTACATAGAATAAGACAATTTTTAAAAGATCTACAGTAGGTGAGGGAGCATGGCTATATAAGGAGGGGAAGAATTTTCCAGGCAGAGGCAAAGGAAGTGCAAAGGCCCTGAAAGGAGAGTTTTTTCATGAATAGCAAGAATGTATATGTAAGTAGAGAAGAATGAGCAATGAGGGGGAGTGGTTAGAGATAGAGTCAGAGAAGAATGGAGGAAGGGAATAGGTGCCGGCAGGGGGCAAATTGTCTAGGGCTGTGTAGGCAATGACAAGGATTTTGCCTTTTATTTTGAGTAAAATGGTAATGATACTGCTAAGCTTTGAGCAGAAGAGGGGGTGTGATCCGACTTGTGCTTTAAAAGGATCACCTTGGCTATTCCCTGGAGAAATAAGGTGACTATAAATCCTATTTTCTTGATTTGTATGAGAAATTATACTATTACTGAGAAGGAACCAAAGGTGTAAAGGCAGTTAGGAGGCTATTTCGGTGATCCAGATGAGGCACAATTTGCCAGGCTGGGGTACATAGAAGTGGTCAGAGTCTCGATATAATTTTGGTTTAGAGCCAAGGGAATTTTTGAGGTTAAAAGATAAAGGGGGAAGTCGCCGCTCCCCGGCGGCGGAGGCGCGCCCGGCCTTGCCCTCGCTATGTCCGCCAACAGTATGTCGGACCCACGGAGGCCGAACAAAGTGCTGAGGTACAAGCCCCGCCGAGCGAGTCCAACCCGGCCTTGGACGACCCGACCCCGGACTACATGAACCGCCTGGGCATGATCTTCAGCATGTGCGTCCTCATGCTTAAGCTGAAGTGGTGTGCTTGGGTCGCGGTCTACTGCTCCTTCATCAGCTTTGCCAACTCCCGGAGCTCGGAGGACACCAAGCAGATGATGAGTAGCTTCATGCTGTCCATCTCTGCCGTAGTGATGTCCTATCTGCAGAACCCTCAGCCCATGACAACCCCCTGGTGATGCCAGGCCAGAGGGGCCCCATCCTGGACCCCCTTTATCCACCTCCCCCGAGGCCTGCCTTTGGCTGCTCAGCATCCTGCCCTCAGCTACTGCCCTGGGTTTCCCCAGGTGAGGTGGGCTCAGGGGCCCAAGACAATGGAGGGAACCTGGCCTTTGTCAGGGCTCTCCTTTTGCCAAGGCATGGGGGGAAACCTCAGAGGCTTACCCCTGCTTCCTCTACCCTGCCTGCTGCGGAAGGAGATATCCATGTTTCTAGGTCCTGCCTGTTTTCTTGTTGAAACCGTTAATAATAAAGGTTTTCATTTTGGCAAAAAAAATAAAAAATAAAAAAATAAATAAAAATAAATTTTAAAAAAAGATAAAGGGAAAAGTCAAAATGGTGCCAAAAAATTTGGGCCTGAGCAACTCAAAGGATAGGGTTGCCATTTTCTGAAAGCAAAAGATAGTGGGGGAAGCATAGGTAGGTTAGGAGAAATAAGGACTTCCATTTAAGACGTATTGTTTTGAGAAGGAATGGAGATATCAAGTAGGTATTTGGGTCTCTGATCTGGGGTTCAAGGGAGAAGTATAGACTGGAGATATATTAAAATTAATATACTTATATATTATATATATTATATATTATACATTATATATTCATATATAATATCTTTGGGTGCTATCAGTACACAGATGGTATTTAACACCACAAGAACGGAGAAAATTACCAGGGAGCAAGTGCAGATAAGAAGAGATCCAATGACCTAATCCTAGGGCACTTCAACACGTAGAAGTTGGGGTGATGAGAAAGAACCAGTAAAGACGGCTGTGTAGCAGCAGCCAGAGAGGAAGGAAAGAAACCAGAAGTGGGGCATCCTGGAAGCTAAGTGACACATTCATGGAGGAAGAAATTATAAACTATGTCAAATGCTGCTGATGGGTCAAAAAAGAGGAAAACTAAAAAGCCAATCATCAGATATTACATTCCAGAGAACATTTAACTTTGTCAGTGGTAACTCTGATGGACTGGGGTTGAGATGGGGGTGGAAACCTGAGTGGAACACAATTAAGAAAGAATGAGAGGAGAGAAATTGGAACAGTGACTATAGATAAAATATTTTGATATAAATAGTAGGGGTAAAATGGGCAAAAGAGAGAAGGATTTATGGAATCAAATGAGAGATTTTTTTTTTAAGTTGTGAGGAAATAAATATTATTTTTTATATGTTTCATTGGATTTATTCATTAGAAAGAAGAGAGTGGACAATTGCTATCATGTGTGAAGTTAATTTTGAAGTTAAAGACAAGAGATAATCAGTTCCAGCAAACAAATGAAAAAGTTGACTTTAGACAGAGCTCTAGATGCTCATTGGTAGTAACAGAAGGGGAAAAAGAATATACAGGGCAGATTCAAGTAGGTTGGTAGAAATGATGGTGAAATATATTGAAGTCTGCTCCTGATTACTGTTTTCTCAGCAAAAAAGAAATCAAGGTAATCATCTAAGAATGAACATAGGGAAGTGGCTGCTGGATATGTGAAGAGAGAAAAAAGTAAAAGATAGTCATGCAAGTAAAATGAATGGTCAAAGAAAGTTCAGTATAATTCCCAGACAGCAGTAAGAGTGGAGAGGTCACTTGCCAAGAAATTTAAATGGGAACAGTTTACATAATTGTGAGATTTTCTTCAGGTACATTCTACTGAGTAGGTGCAGGCTCTTGGGTAGAAAAGTATCAGATTGAAACAGGGCTGGAAATTTGCTAGAAGAGATGACTCAAGACAGCATATGCACGGGAATGGTTATCATAAAATATATGTCAATTACTCTTTATATCTCTGCAAAGCATATTATCCTCATTTTCCCAATAGGAATATGAAGTTCCAGGAGGTTGAGCAACTTTCCTTCTTTGCTAGTAAATAGCTAATTTGTCATTTAAAACTGGTCTGAGACACTGTCTTAATTTAGTGCCTGCTAAAACAAATATCATACAAAGGATTGGCTTAAACTGAAGGATTGGAGTCCAAAATCAGGCATCAGAAAGGACATGCTTTCTCCCCAAAGACTGTGGCATTCTAGGACTGACTGCCAAGGATCTTTGGTCCTTTTCTGTCACATGGCAATGCACATGGCCATGTCTTCTCCTTTCTATTCCAGTCTCTGTTGACCACTGGCTTCTTCCTGTGGCTTTCACTCTATGTCTGAATTTCATTCTGCTTATAAAGGATTCCAGTAATCCTGACTAAAACCCAACCCAATTCAACTGGTTACACCTTAATTGAAGTAATATCTTCCAGAAATCCTATTTACATGGATCCACACCCATCAAAATAGGGACCAAGATCAAGGACATATCCAACCTGGAGTACACAATTTAACCCACCACTGACATCAAAACCTATGTTTTTCCATCACAGCTCATTTTTATATTAGAATTATCCATCTGTAATTTGATAAACTTTTAAGTTCCTTGGATAGGAACCATGCATTATGCATGCATATCTCTAGCCCATAACACATTTCCAAGTATCTAGTGGGCACTCAATTACTTACTGTTTGAGGTAGAAGGGGAGAGAAAGAAGAAAATACATTTATCTTAAAGAAGCTAATGCTAAGTGATAATACTTGTTCATTTTCGGTTTCAGATTAGATCCTGATAAGGAAATGTTTTAGTGTCTTTTCCCTTCAGTTATAATTCCTTAATGAAATTAAGTCCAGAGAGACATAGTTTCCTATTCCTTCCTTTCTCTCCCAATTTTTTGCTATATGTTGACAATAACTTATTAAAAACTATCTAACTGTATCTATCACATTGCAAGGCATTCCTGTTTAGAATAGAAACAAGATTTTCATGAAAACAACTACAGCCATACAAGGTTTCAGAGCTTTCTTTTTCCACTTATTATTTTTTTCCCAAGTAGAAACTTAATCTTGTAAGGGCAGAGAGAATATTTCTAGAGAAAATAACTTCTCACATATCCAATTCAAAAATACTTTTTTTTTCTCCTTCCTGGTTCTTCTACCCTTATGCTTGTCATCACAATAAAAAGTTCATAGGATATTTATGCTGTAAATTACCCCAAAATGAAGAGCTTAAGATTTCACTGATAAAACAAAAACAACAACAACAAAAAACTAATAGCATCTGACTAGGCTGTACTGAAATGTTGGTCCACAAATGTTATTTATTTTCTTTGGGGAAAGATAAGTATTCATGCTGAATTCATTAAAACTCCTTTATTTTCTAGTCTCCAAAATATTCCCATTTCTCTAGGAAGAAAATAATCCTCTTATTATGAGGCTAATATTTGTTTAAAATATTTTTCTGCGAATTAGTGGCTAAATAAAGTGGCATTAGTGGCATGAAGAAAGAACACAGGTACTAACAAGATGGTGATAATGAAATAAACCTACCTTCCAGAGCCTAGCAAAAACATGACACAGCTTGTATCTGTGGGATCCACTATTAGGAAGTAGAGAGTCCCTCTCAGGAGTTAAAACTTGTCATCATTTTACAGGGTCACAGGTCAGGCCTATTTTTAGAGGTTATTATCCTCTTTGATGAATTGGAGAGTGGCCTACAAGTAGGTTCAGGAGAGTTCTAAATGGACAATAAACATGTCTGATCATCTGATCTGATGTGAAAACATAATTTCTTAACATAGACTGTGCTTTTGAAATGCAGAAATACAACCCTTTCATTACTTTTGCATGTCTCTTATTTTGCCTTTAGTTACTGCACATATATATGATGGCATCCTGAAAAAGTAGGTATGAAGATGTGGAGAACATGAACTAAGAAAGAGGACAGCTTTTCATTATTTATTTAGCCAAAACATACAGTACATGAAACCTGTGGGCTGCAGATGGGGTTTCCATAGAAACCATTCTATCTGTAAGAATGTCTGGCTAGGTTGGCAGACTTGTCTTTGCTATCATCAGCATGGCAGTTTGCAAATACCACCATCTTAATTTTAAAAGTAACAGGGCAAATGAATTTTGTCTTTATTCTTCCTGTACTGAAAATCAAAGGTGGAGGAGGGGGAAGGAAGCAATAAAGTGATGTATATGTGTTATAATGCATTTCTAGTGGAAGAGGAAAGGTACTAAAAAACTAAATTTAGGCTGATTTTTAGTTTTGGTTTTTCTATTTTTGTTTCCATCAAGTAAAACTCTAGAGTGGATTTTTTTCAATCCACAATTGATGGAATTTAGCTACTTTATAATATAGATCTTTATAATATACTTCCAGGAATCAGGAACCACGATGTCTAGGGCTTTCTTTGTATTTACAAAAACAGATTAAATGTCTACATAAAAACTGATAGTGCTACCTGAGCTAGTTTCTGCCTTTTACAATAGCTAGAAATTGTGTTCCTTTTCACATATTATAAGTTAAACACCAGAAATTACTTTTTTTTTTTTTTTTTTCAAGAACAAATCCAACTTTCCTTTGTGTATGGGCTAATTACTAAGGAACCATTCAGCAATAATGGTCCTCAAATATTTAAATACCCAATGAAAATGCAGTTAATTAAGGGACTGCTGATTCTAAGAACTATGCAACCAATAAGGGAATAAAGTAAGGATTATAAGCCTAGATGCCAAGTTCAGAGCAAAATATCAATAATCATCGCACCTTGGCAATATCTATAAATAAAGCGGAGGGAGGGAGAAATAATTATTGAATAATGTTAAATAAAAAGTGCATATAGAAATGGGGAAATTTTTTTCATTAAATTCATCACTTATTCCAATTCAATAATGCTTGTAAGGAAAATAACAACTTACAGAAGACTAATTATATTTTTGCTGTTCAAAACTTCTTGAGAGCAATAGAATGAATTCCGATTAACTTCCCTAGTTTAAACTTAATTGTCTTAAAACATGCTATTTTTAATGTAAACATCTATGTAAGGCCTTAAAATTTCAAAGCGAAAAGTAAAACGGTATAGAAAGCCAAGAACTTCAATACAACTAGACAGATGTTTGCTTGTAGTTTTTGGTATCCAAAACCTTTTTTCCACACATTGCACAGATGCCCTTTTTGTAGGCACAGCCCTGACAGTAATGAGAACCTGGTTGGTGCACAGAACTTTTACAAATTCTGCAAGTAGAAAACTTATTCTTTCCATATGGATCAAATCTTGCTTTTTTTGAAGTCAAAGCTTTGTTTTCATTCAGCTTCCTTCCACCACTTTCTGTGGTATTCCTTGCACCATCTTTCCAAGTATCTGGAGTAATGACAGTACCAAGTTTCTTTTCACATTTCTCGCACACCATCTTTTTGCAGGCGGTTCACTCAGAAATTACTTTTTTGAAGCATACTTTGGAAAATCCTTATCTAAACAGATCTTGCAAAAATCTTTTTTTTTTTTTGGAGATTTCTGGATGTCCCCATGACTATTGTGTACCCACAATGACTTTATGTTGTATACCTTTTGTTGTTTTTCCAAAATTACAAATGTTGAATATATTCTTCTATGTATAAAGCAGGAGGATTGATTTGATGTGAAACAAATGGATGACTAATAGAGTTAAGGGAAGAAAGAATGCCTCAGGGGAAAGAGAAGAAGCAGAGGGTAAATTACCTTGATCTTTGTAAACCCATTCGAAATATTTACATTTGAAGAGAGAAGCCCCCAAGATATGGAAATTAAGTTAATTTTCTACTTTCATCACCATGATTCCCTCCCCATCTCCAAGCACAAAGTAAAAGTAATATGAAATTCTTATTATTTTTCTGTTTTGTTTTATTTCACATCAGGTGTCTGGGTCTTAAGCAATTGAAAGAATGGAACTGCCAACAACTGAGAAAACAGAAACTTCCAGTGGAGCAACTTTTGAATTAAAGTTTAGAATTTAGTTTTGGACGTGCTAAATTCAAGATATTACACGTCCAAGTGAAGATGCCAGGTAGTCTGTGGATGTCTGAGTCTGGAGTTCAGGAGTGAAGTCTAGAATAGAGATGAGTGTATTTAGAACAGCAATAGTGGACCAAGCACAGATCCCTGGGCGCTCCTACATTAAGAGGCAGGCAAAAAAGAAAGAAGCTGAAAACGAGACTGAGAAGCATAGCCACCTCCCTGAATAACTCCAGAGGGCACCATTTGTATTTTGGTCTAGGTGAATGCTATATTTTGGAATTGTCTGAGGAGGGACCAGTGAGATAGAAAAAAAGACAAGAGAGTTTGATATCCTGGAAACCAAGTGGCATTTCAAAGAGTAGAAAATTACCAACTATGCAAAAGAAGTTAAATGTGATGAAGACTGAGATTTGCCATAGGGCTATTGAGGTCACTGATGACTTTGACAAGAGTAGTGGGGACAAAAGCTTGATTAAAACAGGCTTAAGTGAAAAAGAGAGAAGAGCAATTACAGACTAGGATTATAGGTAACTTTAGAGCAGAATTTTTTTGGCAGCAAAGAGCAGAAAAATAATAGGACAGTAGCTGGTGAAGTGGGTCAAAAGAAGGATTTTTTTTAATTGTAAGATTAGAGAGTTAATATCAAGTTGTATATGCTAATGGGAGAGAGATTCTGTCAGGAAAAATTGATGATGTAGAAAAGGAAGGGGAGAATTGCTCGAGAAATTGATGTCTTTGAGTAAGAAATATGATGCACAAATGAAGAGACTGGCTTTTAAATAAAAGCACTATGCAAAAAAAGGCAGTCATAGGGTATTGGAACAGATGCAAGTTGGTGGTGGACATGGTGATGGGATTCTGGATGTATTCTGGGGTATCTCAGGTTGGGTTTTCTGGAAGCAAACACTGTGATGGAGTTTGGAATTCCAAATTTTTTTAGGGATCAACACCTATAGAAGGGAGAAAGAAGAAAGAGAATGGAATGGAGGAAAAATTCACCCTGCAATACATGCCTGGCAAAGTCTTGACCAATCCCAACAGGAGGTCTGGATCTGTGCTCAGTACCTTTATGCCTTCATCACAATCAGACATTGTCTTTGGACTTCCTTGGGAAGGGTGTGCACTTAAGCCAAGAGGCCTTTGCTAGCTGAAGTAGACCACGAAGAAGCTGTCACCTGGAGGCTGTCTGCTCACAGCTGTCCCAGCTGTTGGGATAATAGTTCCTTCTTTGAAGGGGGGTGCAAATTGTACATCTCTGTCTATCAGCAAAAATTATTTCAATTTTCTCAATACAAAGAGGCAAGCCAAATCAACAGCTGGGAGTAAGGTATGAGAGTGAAATGGGGGTAGGTGTGGGATTGAGAATAAAGGAGAAGTGTGAAATTGTCACCTCAGAGAGGAACCAGTGAATGGGCTAGAGAAATATGGTACATTTCCAGGCAGCACTGAGGAGCCATCCCAAATGGTTTCACACTTATAAATTTAAAGTGAAAGCAGATAGCATGGTTGTTTGGTTTTCTCCATGCAAGTTTAACCACATATATGTAGATATAGGATCAGAGTAAGAGAGAAGAATAATTGACAAATCAAACCATTTACAGGGAAACATTATATAGTAGTGGAAGCCTGAGGGTCTGTTTCTGAACCATCAATTTGATTCCATTGGTCTATGTGTCTATCTTTATGCCTGTACCATGCTGTTTTTACCACTGTAGCTAGGTAATATGATTTAAACTCCGGAAGTGAGAGATTTTCAACTTTGATTTTCCTTTTTAAGATGTTTCTGGTTATTCAGGACCCCTTACCCTTCAAATAAATTTTATAATCGTGTTTTCCACTTATGTAAACAATGCTGGTGGAATTTTTATCAGGATTGCATTGAGTCTGTATATCAATTTGAGTAGAATTGACATCTTAATGATTTTTTTTTTTTATTGTGGGTAAATATCAAAATTTTCACAATACATACCAACATTTGCAAAATGATATATAAATATATATGCATATATGTGCATTTGCTTACAAAAATGTTATTTATGTATATATATAAATATATTTTAAGAGGTGCTTAGATACCCAAAATATTACATGGAACCCACTGGGATTCCCATGTTGCCCACCTCCCACACCTCCCACCACATCCCACACAAACATCTCCCACAAGTGTGGCCTACCACCCTCAATGGACTTACACATCCTGGGGCCTTGGGGGAAGAACTATGGATTGAGTGGACTTGATGGTATTCTGTTGTTCACATATGGTGATTCTAGCAATGGAAGAAATTATAACAATGAGGTGGAGCCAGTGGCCACTAGACACTTTTGGGGCAGGGAGGGGACAAGCAGTTGAAATACAGGGGCTTTTTTGGGATTTGGAGGTTGTCCTGAGTATCTTTGTGACATCTTAATGATATTTAGTCTTCCAATCCTTAAGCATAGAATGTTCTTTCAATTATTTAGGTCTTTTTTATTTTTTTTAACAATGAGTTGTCATTTTCTGAATACAAATGCTTTAATTGTTGACTAAGTTTATTCCTAAATATTTGGGTTTTATCTGTCATGTTTTATTTTCTCCACTCTTTTGACACTTTCAGTTACTTTTACTGATATAATCTTCATTTCTATACTCTTTTCCAAGCCTCTCTATCATGTCTTTTCTTTTCAGACTGAGGCACACCCTTTAGTATTTCCTGCAAAGCAGGTCTCTTGGTTACAAACTCTCTCAGTTTCTGTTTATCTGTGAATATTCTAAACTCGGCCTCATTTTTGAAAGACAATCTTGCCGGATATAAGATTCTTGGCTGGAATTTTTTTCTTTTGCAGAATCTTAAATATATCATACCACTGTCTTCTTGCCTCCATGGTTTCTGATGAGAAAATCGGCACTTAATCTTATTGGGTATCCCTTGTATGTTATGCATTGCTTTTCTCTTGCTGCTCCCAGAATTCTCTCTTTGTCTTTGGCATTTGACATTCTGATTAATATGTGTCTTGGAGATGGTCTATTGGGATTTATTCAGATGAGAATACATTGTGCTTTTTGGACATGGATACCCATGTCCTTCAATAGGGTTGGGAGATTTTCTACCATTATTTCTTCAAATATTCCTTCTGCCCTTTTCCCTACTCTTCTCCTTCTGGGATACCCATGACACATATGTTTGCATGTCTCTTGCTGTCATTTAATTCCCTGAGACCTTGTTCAATTTTTTCCATTCTTTTCTTCATCTCTTCTTTTATATGTTTGCTTTCAGAGGCCATTTCTTCTGCCTCCTCAAATCTGCTATTATATGATTCAAGTGTATTTAAATTTCATTTATTGCTCATTTCATTCTCATAAGATCTGCTGTTTTACTATGTATGCTTTCAAATTCTTTTTTGTGCTCATCCAATGTCTTTTTGTAAAATATTTTATTTATTTATTTCTCTCCCCCACCCCCCCATTGTTTTTGTGCTTTCTGTCTGCTCTTTGTGTGTTCTTCTGTGTCTGATTGTCTTCTTTTTAGGTGGCACTGAGAACCAATTCTGGGACCTTCTGGAGTGCGAGAGAGGTGCTCAATCTCTTGCACCACTTCAGCTCCCTGGTCTTCTGTGTATCTTATTGTCTCTCTTCTGTGTCTCTTTTTGTTGCATCATCTTGCTGCATTAGCTCTCTGCATGGGCCAGCACTCCTGTGCAGACCAACACTCCTTGTGGGCAAGCTATCTTCTCAGTCCAGCTTGTCATGTGGACCAGCTTGCCTTTCACCAGGAGGTCCCAGGAATCAAACCCTGGACCTCCTATATAGTAGACAGGAGCCTAATCACTTGAGCCACATCCATTTCTCTCAATGTCTTCTTAATATCCTTAATTTCTTTAGCCATCTCATTGAATTTATTAAGATGATTTGTTTGAACATCTATGATTAGTTGTCTCAACTCTTTTATGTCATCTGGAGGCTTATCTTGTTCCTTTAATTGGGCCATATCTTCCTGTTTCTTGGTGTGGATTGTAATTTTTTGTTGGTGTCTTGACATCTGGCTTACCAGATGTATTTATTCTGGGTGCAGTTTATCTCTAGTTTAGGGCTTCCTTGCTCTTCCTTGCTGGTTGTGTAGTAGGATCCAAGGATGTAGTTGGTGCTGTAAGCTGTGGAGGCTCAAGCTGCCCCCATTGCCCAGGGACCGATGAAGATTCTCCCAACTTTCTTCTTTGCCAGGGGTAGGGACAGAGCCACAGCCATTTGTAATAATCCAAGTCGTGCAGACCTAGACTGTAGTTGCCCAGAGAGCCTGATGAAGCTTCATGCCACTTTCTCCCCTGTCTGGGGCAGGGATGGAGCTGCAGGTGTGGGCAGCAATCTCTGCCATATGAGTCCAAAATGACCGCAGTTGCCCCGCTAGACTTCTGACTATTCAAACAGTGTCAGCCGAATGTACTTGCAGTTACCCAGAGAGGCTGGTGCAGGGCCCACCAGCTTCCTCCCTACTAGAGGTGGGGCCGAAGCCTAGGCTAGGCTGTAGGCTGTTGTAGGTGAAGGAAGCTGTTCCCCACCATCACTGTGATTTTCAGTCATCCCCACTTCCCCTCATGCTGGGGGTGGAGTCAAACTGGCAACTACCAGCCTCTTTCTGACTTGGACAGTTTCAAACCTTAGCTGTTCTTAGGGTTAGACTTTAGCCCACCAAAGTTACTAATCAGTAGCTGAAGTTGGTGCCCAACTATCTCTTCCTCCCCTGTTTTTGGGAAATGAAGCTTCCAACTCTAGCCACAGAATAACTTCTGAGGCGGCTTGCACTGCCAGAGTAAGATGATCACCGACCTCTGCCGTGTGGCCTGTATTTTCCCGGAGAGGCTGGTGCAGTTGTCCCAAGATTCCTCTCTGCTGGAGGTGGGGGTGGGGCTTAGGCTAGAGCTGCAATCTGACCTGGATGGAAAAAAAACAATCCCTATGAGCACTGTGATTTTCAGTCCACCCTGCTTTCCCTTGTGCCAAGGGTGGAGTTAAAATGGCCGCTACTAGCCTCTTTCTGACTTGGACAGATTCAAACTTTAGCTGTTCTTAGGATTATACTTTAGCCCGCTGAATATACTAATCAGTAGCTGAAATTGGTGCCCAACATCTTTTACTCCCCCATTTTTTGGGAAGTGGAGCTTCCAATTCCATCCATGGAATAGCTCCTGAGGCAGCCTGTGCTGTCAGTGGAGGACAGGCACTGGTCTCTGTGGTGTGGAGTTCTCTACTTATGAGTCTTCTCTGCAGATGGGCATTCTCCTCCTTCCATTCTTTCAAGGATGTTGCAGGATGCTCTTCTGATCTCCTGGAACCCCCAGACAGGTGCTTTAGATAACTCTGGGTGATTACTAACTGCCCTATAACACGAGCTGACTCCAGGAGTGCCTTACTCTGCTGCCATCATGCTAGTTGTTCTGTGATATCCTTTGGTTCAATTTGGTTGAGGGTCCTTTGATTAGATTACCTGATAAGATCATTTTAGGGCTTTTGATTGAACTACATCAGTGATGCATGAGCCAGCTTGGGTCTCTGTGTTTGTCTGGGTCTGATATAAATGGAGACACAGAGATAGACAGACATAGACACAGAAAAAGGAACCCATGATATTTGATCCTGCCATGTGAAAGAAATGACTCCAGTTTCACCCACAGCTGAGCTTTAAGGAGAGAAACCCCAGAGAGCCTCAAAGAGCTGAGGTGCAAGGAGAGATGAGCCATATGCCTGATAGCTTGCAGCTGAACTCAAGAAGAAAGTGGAGCAGCCAAGACTGATAAAGGAGGTCTAGAAAGAGATAAGCCCTATGCCTAGTTGCCCACAGCTAAGCTCTGGGAGATGATGGTAGATTCTGGAGGGGGAGGCAGAGACCTCAGCAGAGATTGGAGGCCATCTTGCTTCACAATGTGGCAGCTGACTATGGTGAGAAATCAGCTCTGATGGTGCCTTGATTTGGACATATCAATGGCGTCAGAATTGTAAGCTTTTACTCCAAATAATTTCCCTTTATAAAAGCCAACCCATTTCTGGTACTTTGCATTAGCAGACCTTTGGCAACCTAAAACATGTCCTTTATCATGTTGAGGAAGTTTCTATCTATTCCTAGTTTTTTCCATCTATTCCCAGTTTTCTAAGTGTTTTTGTTTTTTTTTTTTTTTTCTTAAGGCATTGGATTCTTTATTGTTATTATTATTATTATTATTATATTTTAAAAGCAGTTTATTTTTCCGTCAGTAAAACATTTTGAAATATTATTATTTTTACATTAGAAACATTACAGGATTACAGATAATTCATGGAAAAGTACAATGTTCACATATACTCTGCTATTGTTGGTACTTTGTATTTGTGTGGTACCTATATATATATATATATATATATATATATATATTTTTTTTTTTTAAAGATGCTTAGATTACATAAATGTTATACAGAAATTACAGGGATTCTCATGTTCCCCACCTCCCATAACATCCCACATAAACATCTTTCATTAGTGTGGCACATCACTTGCAATGGATATACACATCCTGGGGCTTTGCCACTAAGCATGGACCATAGTTCACATTGTAGACCCCACTCTCTCCCACACAGTTCTGCATGGTATATGCTGATGTAAAATGGTCTATATCTGTCATTGTAATGTCACTCAGGATAATTCCCAAGTCCTTAAAAAGCCCCTGTATTAAAACTGCTTTTCCCTTCCCTGCCCCAAAAGTATCCATTGGCCACTGGCTCCACCTCACTGTTGTAATTTCTTCCATTGCTTGAATCACAACATGTCTACAACAGAATACCATTAAATCCACTCTAGTCCATAGCTCTTTCCCCATTCCTGAGGAGTTTGGGATGGTGATGTCCACTCCACCCCCAAGTGAGAGGGGGCCCATATCCCATGGATGTGGTGGATGGGATTATCCTGCCTGCAGCTGCAGGCTCTCTCTATTCCTTGGGATGGTCGTTGTCCATCATCATCTCCTCACCAGGTGACTTGGGTGAGTCCATTGAGCTGTAGAGTAGGAGGTGCAGCTCCATTCTAAGTGTTTTGACCAAGAAGTGGTACAGTATTTTGTCAAATGCCTTTTCTGTATCAATTGAGAGAATCACGTGAGTTTTCTCCCTTCATTCTGTTAATATGGTGTATTACATTAATTGATTTTCTTATGTTGAATCACCCTTGAATACCCAGGATTAATATCACTTGATCATGGTGTGTAATTATTTTAATATTCTGTTGGATTCTGTTTGCTAGTATTTTGTTGAGGATTTTAGCATCTATATTCATAAGAGATATTGGTCTGTAATTTTCTTTTCCTGTCCTATCTTGATCTGGCTTTAGTATGAGGGTTATGCTGGCCTCATAGAATGAATTATGGAGTGTTCCCAACTATTCAATTTTGGGGACAAGTTTGAGCAAGATTGGTGCTAATTCTTCTTGGAATGTTTGGTAAAATTACCCTGTTAATCCATCTAGTCCTGGACGTTTCTCTGTTGGGAAGTCTTTGATTATTGATTCAATCTTTTTACTAGTTATTGGTTTGATGAGATCTTCTATTTCTTTTTTAATCAATTTAGGTAGGCTGTGTGTCTCTAGGAAATTGTCCACTTCATCAAGGTTAATAATTTGTTGGTGTACAGTTTGCAGTAGTTTGAGATTGTACGTATCTCAGAAAAGATAATGTCCTCAGATCTAATCCATTCCTGTAGGTATGAACCTATTGTAGGTGGAAACTTTTGATTCAGTTACTTCAGTTAAGGGCCTTTGATTAGACTACTGCATTTAGATGTGACCTAAGGTGAGTTTTAATCCTCTTACTGGAGTCCTTTATAAATGGGGTGAATATGGAGAGACACACAGATAGAAAAGCCACAGGAGCACAGAAAGATACTCCCAGAAGCTGAGAAAGTCCTGGAATCCAAAAACTGAAATCAACAGAACAGAAGAGAGAAAGCCACAGGAGTAGAGAGAAAGTCAGAGGAAGCCAGAAGCTAAAAGCAATGAGACCAAGAGGAGAAGAGAGTGACAGCAGATGACACCATTGTCCCCTACCTTTTGACAGGAGTCCAGGATCAGTGCAACCAGTCTTCAGGGAGAAAAGCATCACCTGATGAATCCTTGATGTGGATATTTTCACAGACTTACAACTGTAAGCTTATAAGTTAATAAATCCCCATTTTAGAAGCCAACGCATATCTTGCTTTGGT
Organism: Tolypeutes matacus; assembly: GCA_026826555.1. NCBI lineage: Eukaryota > Metazoa > Chordata > Mammalia > Cingulata > Chlamyphoridae > Tolypeutes > Tolypeutes matacus. The sequence goes on from JAKSZT010054457.1 coordinate 5,592,087, forward strand.
ATATTTGTATATTGGTTTGGCAGCCTTAGCAAACTAAAACACAGTTGTTCATAGTATCCTCTTGTAGTCTTTTTAATTTCAGTGGAGTGGATGCTAATATCCCCCTTTTCATTTCTGATTTTAGTTATTTGTGTCCTCTTTCTTTTTCTCTTCATTAGTCTAGCTAAAGTTTTGTCCATTTTCTTGATTTTTTCAAAGAACCAATTTTTGTTTTTGTTGATTCTATTTTTTTTAATTCTTTATTTCATTTATCTCCACTCCAATCTTTGTTTTTCCCTCCATCTTCTTCTTTTGGGTTTAGTTTGCTCTTGCTTTTTCAGTTCTTCTAGTTTTGAGGTTAGTTCTCTAATTTGAAATCTTTCTTATTTTTAAATGTAAGCATTTAAGCTATATATATTTCCCTCTCATTACTGCCTTTGTGCATCCCATAGTTTTATATGTTGTATTTTTATTTTCAATTGTCTCATGATATTTCCTAATTTTCCTTGTGATTTCCTCTTTATCCAATTGGTTGTTTAAGAATACATTGTTTAATTTCCACATATTTGTGAATTTTCCATATCTCCCTTTGTTATTGATTTCTAGTTTCATACCTTTGTGGTTGGAGAAGATACATTGTATGATTTCAATATTTTTCCATTCATCGAGACTTGTTTTGTGACCTAAGATATGGTATATCGTGGAAAATGATCCATGCATACTTGAGAAGAATAGGTATTCTGCTTCTGTTGGGTGAACTGTTCTATATATGTCTAAATTTAGTTGGTTTAGATAATCATTGTAGTCTTTAATTTTTTATTGATTTTCTGTCTAGATGTTCTATCCATTATTGAAAGTGGTATATTAAAGACTTCTACTGTTAATGTAAAATGATTTATTTCTCCCTTCAAAACTGTCAGTATTTGCTTCATATATTTCAGGGCTCTGGTGTTAGATGCATATATATTTATAATTGTTATATCTTCTTGATGAATTGACCCATTAGTATATAATGACCATCTTTGTACCTCATAACTGTTTTTGACTGAAAGTCTAGTTTATCTGATATTAGTATACCTACCCCAGCTCTCTTTTGTTTACTATTTGCATGGTATATTTTTCCATCATTTCACTTTCAACATTGAATTTAAGGTGAGTCTCTTGTAAATAGTCTATAGATGGGTCATGCTTTTTAATCTAGTCTACCAATCTCTACCTTTTAACTAGAGAGTTTAATCCATTTATATTTAAGGTCACTAGTGATAATGCAGTACTTTCTTCTGCCATTCTGCTATTTTGTAAGTTTTGTACCTTCTTTTGTCCATCAATTTTTCCATTAATGCCTACTTTAATATTTATTTCTAGTTGTTGTTGTTGTTGTTTTTGTATTGTTCCATATAGAGCGCTTTCTCATTTCTATCTGGATATATTTTTCATATATTTTCCTAGTGGTTAACATGAAGTTAAAATTTAACAACCTAAAATATATAGCAATCATATCTGATTTGATATTAAATTGGCTTCAGTAGTATACCCCTTTCCTGTACTATTCAATTCCTACACATTTTTTGTACTTTTATTACAAATTATACCTTTGTACATTGTATTCCAAAGCCATCAAATCATCATTGCTTTTTATGCATTTGTATTTTAGCACCTGTTGCAAGTAAGAAGTTGAGTTACATACCAAAAAAATACAATATAATAGTATCAGCATTTTTAATTACCCAAATGGTTACTTTTATTGGAGGCCTTTCTTTACACCATGTCAAATTATTGTATAGTGTCTTTTGCTTTCAGCCTGAAGAACTCCCTTTAGTCTTACTTGTAACTCAGTTCTAGTGGCGATGAAATCTCTCAGCTTTTGTTTTCCTGGGAATATGTTAATTTCTTCTTCATGTTTGAAAAAAAGTCTTCCTTGATATAAAATTCTTGGTTGGTAGTTGTTTTTTTCAGCACTTTAAGTATTTCAACCCCCTGCCTTCTGGTGTGAAATCAGGACTTAATCGAATTGGGGGTCCTTTTTATATAACAGGTTGCTTTTCTTTTGCAGCTTTCAGAACTCTCATCCTTTACTTTGCATTTGACAGTTTGATCAGTATGTTGTAGGACATATTTCTCTTCAAGTTTATCCTGTTTGTGTTCTCAGGGTTTCTTGGATGTGCATATTCATAACTTTAGTTAAGTTTGAAAAGTTATCTGTCTTTTTTTTTTTTTTAATATTCCTTCTGCTCCTTTTTTCTCCCTCTGGGATTCCCATTATATGTATATTGATATGCTTGATGGTGTCCCATGGGTCTCTTAATATTATCACTTTATATAATTCTTTTTTCTTTCTGCTCCTCAGCCTAACTCTTTTCAATTGTCTTAGAGTTCACTGATTCTTTCTTCTGCCAGCTCCAATCTGTTGTTGAAACCCTCTTGGGAATTTTTTTCATTTCAGTTATTGTGGTCTTCAGCTCCAGTAGTTCTGTTCGGTTCTTTTTAAAAATTTTCTATCTCATTATTTATGTTCTCATATTGTTCATTCATTTTTTACCTGCTATATCCTTTAGTTCCTTCTCTGTATTTTCCTTCATCTTTATTAGCATACTGAAGATCTTTTCTTTTCTTTTCTTTTCTTTTCTTTTTTTTTAATTCTTGTCGAATATATCCACAGTCTGGCCTTCTTCATTGGTGTTTTCTGTATTTTTATTCTTTTCCTTTGCAAGGGCCATAGTTTCCTGTTTCTTTGTTTGTCTTGTACACTATTCATTTTAATATTTAAAAATAACTCTGGGATTTATTACCTGAGATATCTGCTTTTGGCACCAGTAAGTTACATCATGGGTTGGACCCCACTGTGATCTACCACATAAGTGAGGGGATGGGAAATGGTAACCACTGCTTGGAAAGAACAATTTACTGGTATTTAGTAATTTACCAGCTCCTTCCTCACTATTTTCCCTGGATGCTATACAGCTGTTCTACCAACTTTGGAGTTTCTTAATGGTTGAATCAGACAGTTCCTGCCTGTTTAATAGTTGTTCTGGTGGAGGGACTGATTCCTAGAGCTTTCTTCTCTGCCATCTTCCACAATCCACTGCCCCACCACCACCAAATCATCTCTAGAAACAAAACTGCTTCTTTGAGGAAACTAAAAATATTAAGATGCAACAGGTGCGTTCAAGTCAATAGATCTTAGAAATCTAAAGTTGTTGCTAAAAATACTCAAAACAATTCCTAAAACTGACACAATATGGCAACGAAAATATCATGATCCGGTTTTTTTATTTGTATTAACAGAATGATAATGTTAACAACGTGAAATGAGTGTCATAATTTTTAAAACAAGCTGCAGTTTCTAACTACTTAAATAGCTACTAGAAAGTTACAAAATATTAATCCAATAGAGTGTACATAAATGAAACTCTTGGAAATATTTTAGCTTGCCTATATAATTTCTATAAGAAGTATTCTTTGTGGGATCTTGAGATAATCAAGTAAAAATTATAAGTGGATGAATAGAAAATTATGTAATTGAATTAACTTTGAATTTTTTTCTGTTGTATGTGTGTGTGTGTGTGTGTGTGTGTGAGTGCTGCTATTGTCCATAAAGCACAGTTGCAACTATATCAAGTGTATGTGTGGATATTAAATATGCCCTGATAAATTTCTAGCAGTATTTCTTAGCAATGATGTCTCCTTAAACATAATTTTCAAAGACTTTTTTTTCTTGATCTTAGTTGTAACACTTTTTCTATTCTTCAATTCCTACTTTTGAAAATCTTGATGTTTATCACTGCCTTTGTAAGGCAGCCAAGAATGGTAGTTACACACTCAGCTCCAGCCGAGAATGTTAGTTACACACTCAGCTCCTGGAATTGTTCAATATGGTTTCAATTACTAGCTGTACGAAGCTGGTCAAACCTGTCCAAGGCCCCATTTTCCTCTATATAAAATAATAAAAGTATTGCTTACCTCGCAAAATTGTGAAAATTGAAAGATATAAAACATGCAAAATATAGTCCTTTTCTCAGTGACTAACACCTTACCTAGCCCTCAAACCATAAACCTGAGAGTTATTTTGATCCCTTCTCTTCTCCACCCAACTCCCTAACATGGCAAGTCCTGTCAATCCATATTCCTTAGATTTCATGCATCCATATTCATTTCCCCACCTGTCTTAGTGTGCCAGGGCTGTTGTAACAAAGTACCATGGACTAGGTGGTTAAAACAATAGAAATTTATTGATTCACAGTTTTGGAGTCAGGAAGTGCAAAAACAAGGAGTCAGCAGGGTCTGTAGGGCTCTGGCAGTGGTTTGCAGGTAATCTCCTCTTATACTCTGGTAATATTGGATTAGGGTCCTCTCTGATTCAGTTTGGCCTCCTTTTAACTAATGGCACCTTTAAAGATCCTGTTTACAAATGCATTCACATTCACAGGACTGGAGTTTAGGACTTGAATGTGTCTTTTGGGGGGACATAATTCAATCTATAACAACATCCTAACCACTAATTAAACCTCTTCATCAATCTTCTATGCTGCTTTCATCAATAATTTCCTAGTTTGCCTCTTTCCATTCCTGCCCTGCAACTCTTTCTCCAGGATAGCGATGTTTCCAAAATTTGAAACTAATGCTGTCACTAGCCCAGTGTGAAACCATGGGGTGAGGGTTTCCCATTAACTCCAGGATAAAATACAAATTACCTTTCTAGCTTCAATTGTTTTCCTCCATTCTATCCACATATTCTCTGCATCTAAGTCATATCACTCTGCCTACTGGTTTCAACATATACTGAGCTGTTTTACAAGTCCATGGCTTTTCTGAAGACTAGCTTTTATTTTCTAGATTCAGCTCTAAGATCATGTTCTCTGTGAATTATTCACTACCTTCTGCCTCTTCCCATCCCTACCCGAGGTAGTATTGACCTCTCTTACTTCATGTTCCCACTATACCCTGTACAAACATATACTTACAAGGTAGCACCTTGTGCCGTTTTTCACATGTCTATTTCTTCCTACTGCACCCTAAGGTTGTATCGCCAGCATCAAATTCAAATGAATGACTATTAATAAGACAAAACAAATATTTATTGAATAAATTGGTAGATGAAAATTCAAAGGCTCTCAATCCCAGTTTCTCTAGGGTGGGTAATAAAAAATAGATTATATATTAGTAGAAAAGTATACTTACTTTCTTGACAGTTGCTATAAGAGATTTACAGATTTATACTTTTTTTTCATATTTATAAATAAATCTAATGCATGACTTCAGGTGGCTTTCTTGTCCTGGAGCTCTTTTAACTAAGTAGAGAAAATCTGGAGGAGAAAGCAAAGCTCCTAGGAATATTAAGTCATCTGACTTTTTAGATTTGAACTCCCTGGAAATCTTATTTCCCAGAGGATAATAGATATATATAATCTATTATTATTTGCTATCTATAAAGTTCAGAACTCTAAACGGTCTCCTTAGTGATAGGGCAGCATGGATACAACCTTACTGGATGGTCAATATAGAGATACAATAGTAGATGTATTATACTTAATGAAGAATTTGATTACAGTAGTATTTTGATATCATGTAAAGTCTGAATTTTTAAGCAAATTTTCTTATCCTGGAAAAAAAAAAGTCATTAGAGATAAAATGCTGTAATATCCTCATTAGAGCTAATAGTTCAAAAAAAGTGAAGCCATTTTCTATTGCTCCCTCTGAGCCATGTTTGAGACACACTGACCTAGAAGCCTGTGCTAAAATGGGTTTTAGATACCCATAAAAAATAATTTCAATTAACTAAATAAAAAGAATTGTTACTGATCAATGCTTGTGGCAGTCATCTGGAATTAGCACCTGTCAATAGTATATTCTAGAAACACAAAGGAGAATTCCACAGGGTATAAATCAGTAAATAGCATCTGAAAACCAGGTTTTTTTCGTTTGTCTTTTTTAGGAGGTACCAGGTATTGAACCCAGAACCTCATACTTGGGAAGCAGGCACTCAACCACTGAGCCACAGCCACTCCTCAATGAGAGTTATTTTTTGTTTGTTTATTTTTATGAGGTACCAGGGATTGAACTCAGGACCTCATACATGGGAAGCAGGTGCTCAACCACTTGAGCTACATCAGCTCTCTGAAAACAAGGTTTTAAATACTGTTTCTTAAATCTCTGTTATGTGCTAGGCATAAGGACAGATATGATCAAACAGCACTAGCCCTCAAGGAGATAATAATCTAACAGGAAAGATCAATCTTAATCAACCAATCACAATAAAATATGATGAGTATTATGACAGTGAAAGTAGAGCACTCAGTAGTAACTGAAATCTATCCTTATATCTCATATTACACTCATAGAAATGAGCATTTTAATTTTTTGTTTCAAAATTTCTAAAATTTACACTCTGTGCCCACCAAGCAAAAACTCCACCTTCCATCCTATCCCAGCCCCTGGTAAACTATAATATACTTTCTCTATATATGAATTACACTTCTAGATATTTCATTTAAGTGAAATCATACCATATTTGTCATTATGTGTCTTGTTTATTTCGCTTAGTATATATTCAAGGTTCATCCATGTTGAAGCATGTATCAGAACTTCACTCCTTTTTACTGAATAATCTTCCATTGTTTATATGTACTAACTACATTTTGTTTATCTATTTATCTGTTTATGGACACATGGGCTGTTTCCACCTTTTGGCTATTGTGAATAATACTTCTATTAACTTTCTATGTACAAGTATCTTTCAATGTCATTGTATTCAATTTCTTTGGGTCTATACCTAGGAGTGGAATTGCCAAGTCATATGGGAATTCTATAGCTAACTTTCTGAGGAACTACCATATGGCTTCCCACACTGGTTACACCATTTTACATTGCCACCCCCAATGCATGAAGTTTCCAATTTCTTCAAATCCTCTCAAATGCTTATTTTCCATTTTTAAAATAATAGCCATCCTTTTTGGTGTGAAATGATATCTTATAGTTTTATTGCGCGTTGCCTTAATGGCTAATGATGTTGAGCATCTTTTCATGTACTTATTGGCCATTTCTTTATGTTCTTTGGAAAAATCTCTGTTCAAATACTTTGGCCATTGCTAACTGACTTGCTTGTCTTTTGATGTTGAGTTGTAGGAGTTCTTTATATAATGTTGCTATTAAGCCCATATCAGATATATGATTTCCAATTATTTTCTACCATTCTGTAATTGTCTTTTCACTCTTGGTACACAAAAGTTTTTAATTTTTATGAACTAATAAATGAACCTTTTAAATTAATATTTTTAAAGAAACACTGCTGCTTGCCCACATTGAGAGTAGTCACTAAATATCTATCCAGCCCACATAACTAAATGTAAATATATGGATGCATATATTACTGAAACTTTATGAAAACTACCAAAGAATTAGCTAGAATGATTGAATCCACTTTTTTGTATGAGCAATATATATATATATATATATGAGTATATTAGCCAAAGGGGTGCTGATGCAAAGTACCAGAAATCTGTTGGCTTTTATAAAAGGTATTTATTTGGGGTAAAAGCTTACAATTACAAGGCCCTAAAGAGTCCAACTCATGGTACCATAAGAGATACTTTCTCACCTAAGTCAGTTGCCACATGTTGAAGCAAGATGGTCGGTGGTCTCTGCATGGACCCTCCTTCCTTCTTATTCTTAAGGCTCTCTGAGGCCAGGTTCTTCCGATCTCAGCTGTTGGCTGGGATAGGGCTCATCTCTCTTCCTGTGGCCACAGGATCTAAGTTCTCCCCTCTTCCATGTCATGACAAAATTCTCTCCTCTGGCATCTATGGAGCTCTTTCTTTTTTCTAGTGTATCTTTTTCTGTGTGTCTTCTTGAGTGAGTGTTTGTTTCTATCAGCCCAACAAGGGGGCAGGGACTCAACCCTGAGTAACACCCTACTGACGTGGTCGAATCAAAGCCCTAATCTTGATTTAATCAAGTAAACATAAAACCTTTGAATTTAATACAATCAAAGGTTATCACATCCAGAGGAACAGACCAGCTTATAAACATAATCTATATCTTTTTTTTTTTTGGTATTCATAAATAATATCAAACTACTACGAAGAGCTACTAGGGATTGAGTCCAGGGCCTCATATGTGTGAGGCAGGTGCTCAATCACTGAACCACACCCACACTGCAGCAATCTATATATTTTGTTTTTCTATTACACGTAAAAATTATGCAACTATAAGAAACAGTTATATATAATTTTCCAAGTCCTCTATGTTAAGGAAATGGATACGTGTTAGTTATGTCTAAGAATCTGCTGGTCATTTTCTTTGATCCATTCTGGACCTTCTGTTTTCTTCTGTTGTTTATGGGCATTTTTAGTACTTATAGGCTGTCCTTAGACTTTGTGAACTTGCTCAAATTTCACTCATCATCACAATATGGCTGGACTGCATCTGTAAAATGGAGACAATTAAATTTGTTAAACTAAAGATAGTATCCTTTCTTTTGTGTAAGAGTGATCTATTTATAGTCCAAGTTAAAAATAAATTCTGTATTGGGCAGAAACATAGGCGCTAGACAGTTTCTGTATGTCTAATATTATTAAAGATTTCCTCTATTTATGGCTGCAATCATTCAGAAATTTTTCCTGAATAGCCATTTGGACCTCAACAATGTTTAGGCCAGTGTTTCTTTACACTGATGTCCACAGATATATTGTTGCAGGTATAAAACTTCTATAAGAAATTGAAAAGATGTTTCTAGAATGACATTTTAGTTTCTCAACCCAATATTCCCCAAACTATGGTCTATAAATATATTCTTGAGGCTCCATAACAATTAATTTTCAGTGTGGGGAGCAGATGTAGCTCAAGTGGTTGAGTGCCTGCTTTCCATGTACAAGGTCCTGGGTTCAATCCCTGGTATCTCAAAAAAAAAAAAAAAAAAAAAGATTTAAAAGGATTTGTACATTATCAAATTTGAGAAACATTTATATGTTATATCTGCTCCAAAAGAGTAAAGTCTTAAGAGGGCCTCTCTTTGTCTGTCTCTCTTCATAAATTACTTTGGAAACAAGATAAAAGCCAGGGACCCTCTCTCCCAGAAAAATATATATCTCACAGACTTTCAGAGGCTTTGGGACATTGACATCTATCCTCAGATGTCCTAGGAAACATAATAACCCAGGTTAAGCACCACAGAATCTATACTAGAGGGAAGCAAGACCAGCAATTTCTTAACCTAACACAAAAAATGTGATATTCCTTCCAGGCCCCATGATCTTCTATATAATTGATTATTTTCTTAGCAAGACTAGAGATATCTCTGAGAAATGTGCACCAGGATGAATTTCTGCCAGCTATATTCTCTAATAATTTCCCAAAGTGTGTTCTGTGGAGTAATGGTAAATGGAGATATTCTATGAAAGAATATAAATATGGGAAATGATATATTCTATAGTCTAATACTAGATTTCAAGTGATGCAAACTAATAGCATTTGAATGCATTAATTTTTTTCTCTGCCTATAATTTCACTAAACAGAATTCATTTGAATTTATGTTGCCTCTCATAAATATATCAGCAATAATACTTGGTCAAAAAAGAAATCAACATTAAAGAAAATTAGTCATTTGCATTCAGTGAATTAGTTACCAACACAGCTGAACATAATTGAGCCTGACCATGTCAAATTATGTCTGAGATGAAACACTGTATCATATGTAGTCAAATATGTATTTGCAAGAATGGTAACATGGGAGAGACAGCAAAGGTTTTTCCACCACTTATGTAGGTCAGAGGAACACAAACCTAATGGTTTGAAGAGCTGCAATAACAGGTTTTGAACACTGTAGTGGCTATTGATACTGAACACATTTTCGAAGTTCAACCTTATTGTCAATCACTACAGATCACCATTATCTATTTATCATATTTTAACTGAAATTCTATGCACATATATTTTAATCTTTTGTATTGCTGTATTTTATTATCTGGGTCACATCTCCTATCAGAAACAATGTTTAGTTTATTTTTTCTCAGTTTACATAGAAAGCTTTTTATCACATAAACAAGATCAGATTGTTCTGCTTGGGGTTAACATAGTGCAACTAACTACAAGATAATCCAACATAATATTTATTCCCATTCATCAACCTTATAGGAGTAGAAATAAAAGATATATTTTGGAAGTTAATTAATTCATGTAGAATATGTATAACAATCAGGCTTTTTGTACTAGCCTTCAAATATATAAATATATAAATATAAATATATATATATATATATACCTTTGTCCTTACTGACTGAGCAGAAGAGAATATTTGTTTTATTTCTTTGCCTATTTTCTTTATTTATCACATAAATTTGTACCATGTTTCTAGGACACTAAGTAACTGTGCATGTCTAGTTCACCAGTGATAACAATTTGGGTCCAGAGTTCAAACACAGTCAAGAATGGGACATAATTTCATTGCTGCTAGTAACTCAAAACAAGTACTTTGGCTGATAGATGATATTAAGGAGATATGCCCAAACTTTCATTTCAAGCACATTACAGTAAATGTTTCCTTGGTGTGGTGGATTGAAACTGTATGTACCCCAGAAAATTATGATCTTAAAGTAAATCAATTCCTGTGGGTATAAACCTATTGAAAGTAAGACTTTTGAATAGGTTACTTCAACTAAGGCATGGCCCAGGGTGGGTCTTAATCCTCTTACTAGAGTCCTTTATAAATGGGATGAATACAGACGGAGAGAAAGAGAAAGTCACTGAAGTAGGAAGCTGAAAGCAACAAAACCTGAAAGTGACAGGAGAGACACATTGCCATGTGCCTTCACATATGACAGAGGTATCCAGGATCGCTGGTAGCTGGTCTTCAGGAAGAAAGTATCATCTTGATGATGCCTTGATCTGGACATTTTCATGGCCTCAGAACTATAAGCTTGTAAACTAGTAAATCCCATAGTTAAAAAGCCAACCCATGTTATGGTATCTGCTTGAACAGTTTAGCAAACTAAAATACTTGGTTTTCTGGAAAACAATTATGATATAAATTTAGGATTACACTAGGTCACAGATGAGAAGAAGAGAAAGGTTTTCAGAGTATTGACACTTCATTTGCAGAAAAAGAAACAAATGATTTTCTTTCTCCATTTCAACCCCAAATATATGAAATCATAAATACTATAGCTGCAACATTACCTGAAAATGAATTCTCATAAATGATTCAATTCTTTTTCTTCCAGTTATATGAATAGACAGACAGGGAAGTATAAGTACTTAGCTAAGCCTTCACTTCACCAAAACAAAACAGCCTTTTTAAAATATTTTCCATCTTGCATTCTATTAAAATCTATTTTTTTTAATCTAGATCTCAAGCTTATGATTGTAGTTGTCAAGCATGCACTATTAGAATGAGATGTATGCATATTGTGTGAACACCCAGATAAATTCATTCTACAAAATGTTAATCTAATTTATTAAATTTTTGAAAGGATCCAACATTTAACAATACACTAATTTATTTTCCCTAGGACTTAATTATATAAGTACACAGTATTTATTAGAAAAATTCTAAATACCTTGAGCACATAAGCCAATACCTTAAGCACATGAAAACTGTCCAAAGCAAAGAATTTTCTCAAGCCAACCATAGAAAAACAGATTGGAAAAGGTAAGAAGTAGACATATAAGGAATTATTTATCTTCCTTTGCTTATATTCCTTGACTTATATCATCTGGGTTGGGATGAGAGGGTGCCTATTTCTGCAACAGAAAAGATGCTGAAAACAGCTGGATTTTTCTTGATTCTGAGAAGTTCACTCTACATATTCTACATAAACAAAAATGATTACTAAGCCATATGCTCTGGTGTAAAGCCTAAATTAACTTGATTATCTTTGATAAAGAATGGACACCTAAGATTAGATCATTTAAACCTAGATAATCCCTTGGTTTTACTACAAATTTTCAGATTATATTACTTGTGGGGTTGTTTTTTGCTTGTTTCTGCGTTTTTTATTACTTTTTAAAAATTTCCTCACAACATGTTTTCCTTAATGATTATAATATATGCAAACTAATATTAAGTTTATGTTTTTCTGAAGAAACAACAGCTGTCTGTTGGCAAAGACAAGGCGTTGATGAATTCTTTGAGCAGCAATGTAAACCATGAAAACCAATTTGGGATTAAATCTTTACTTGCTAGTGAGTGTACCCACACACATAATGTACATTGACATCATAGAAAGAAAAATTTACTGTACATTGAGCTTTGAAAATGTGTATAAAACCATATCATAAAATCAGTTCCTATTTAAACAGTCAAAATGTTAACTCTGAAAGTGCAAGTTTCTTCCTAAATCTGTTTTACTTTTATCTCATTTGGTAGTATAAACATGTATTTCTATAAAGCTGTGCAATAAGAAGCCAATAGAATTTATTTAGAATTTATTTAGTATTCTAATTTTTGGAGGTTTGGTATATTGGTATTAGATGAAACAGATAGTACTAGTGAATGACAAGGATATTTTGATAGAATACATGAACAAATAAAACTGCATCTTTCTCCAGTATATTTATCCATTCTAAAATGGTTGCAGAAATGTATTCTTATGTAAGGCTTGTCAAGCTTAAGAATTATTTTTGTTACAATGTGAGCATTTTCACTATTGAAGTGTAGCAATAAAGACACATACATGCTCACTTTGACAGACTTCTGTAAGAATATAGCTATAGGATAAATTTTCTGAAATGCAACAAGTTCTCTCAGCTTTTGTTTCCTTGAAAATATCCTTATTTCACCTACATTTTTGAGACTGGGTTTCCCCCACTTTGGCTTTTTGTTTTGTTTTGTTTTGTTTTGCTGAGTACAGCAGCAGTTGTTTGTTTTGGTTCTGTACTTAAATATAGAATTCCATTTTCTTCTACCTTCTGTAGTTTTTTGAAAAGTCAGTCATATTCTTACTGTTGCTTCCTTGAAGTTAGCTTGTCTTTCTTCTCTGGGTGTTTTTGGGATATTCTCTGTCTGTGATTTTCAATGAAAAAACTATGAATCTAGTGGTTTTGTTTTTATCCTGCTTGGGGTTCACTAAGCTTCTTGAATCTGTTGGCTGATATGTTTCAACATATTTGAAAATTTATTGTTCATTATTTCTTCAAATATTGCTTATCCCTCATTCACTCTTTCTTCACATGTCCCACATGTCAATAACATTTTTCCCCATTTTACTTTCTGTGGTTCAATGTGGACATTTCTTATTGACTTTCTTCTGCTATGTAAATCTGCTATAAACCCATCTTATGGTCTCCTAATTCTAGTTACTGCAACATACTAATCATAGTTAGTTTAGAAGTCTTCTTAGTCAAGAAGACTTCCTGTTTTCTGGATCATTTCTTAGTCTGCTTCTGTTCACTGTGATTTTTCTTGATTATTATTAGATACTACTACTTTCTCATATGCTTTAATTTTTCATTGTATTGCAGATATCATAGATAACACATTGTAGAGACACCAAATTATGCTATCTTATTGTAATGTGTGGTTAAGTTTTGTGCTTGCAGGCAGTTATATTACTGACAGATAGATCATCTTTAAGCTTTATTAGGGGAAGTCTATCTCAGTTCTGTCTTTCATCCTCAGGTGTAGTTCTTGGTCCTATTGTGTGCCTTCTAGAGTCTCAACTGAGAGTTCACAGCATTCGCCAATGATTTCCAACCTGAGTAGGCCTTAAGTACAAATTCTGGCTTATAAACTGCCAGAATTTTTTGTTCAGTTCTCAGCCTCCTAGCAGGTCTTCGTTAGGCTACACAGAACCCTACTCTGCATATGCACAGCTTAGACATCATCTGAGAACCTGAGGATGAATCTGTATGCAGTTTTCCTGGACTACTTCTCTGTAGCTGCATCCTCTCTGGCACCTACACCCACTCCCCACAAATCCCAGCCACGTTGGCAGCTCTGAACTCACAACTCTTTCGCCTCCATTTAGAGGACTAACTTTCCCTGTGTTATGGTTTGGAAATGCCTTCACTGAGAAAGCCAGTCTGAAAATGGAATTCATCTCAAGTGTTTCCTTACTCTCTAGAATTGCAACCCTATGTTGCTTGCTCTCCAATGCATGCAAACTTTGGTTATATATTTTGACCGCCATTCTTCACGACAGGGGTTAATGCAAATACCAATTACCCTGTCATGATAAAAAACAAGACTGACTGCAACAAAATTTGTGGTTCATCTAGACTTGATTTTGGTAGGTGATGTAGGAATCTAAATTAAATTCTTCTGAATTGCAAGCCAACTGTTCAACATCATTATTTAAATAATGTTTCCTTCCCTCATGATTTTATTTTTATTTTTGCTGAAAATTTTTTCTTTTTTTTTAAAGAAGCTTTAGATTACATAAATGTTACATTGAAAATAGAGGGGATTCCCATATACCCCACTGCTTCTCCCTCACACACTTTCCTCGATTACCATCATCTTTCATTTGTGTGGTATATTTGTTACAATTTGATGAACACATATTGAAGCATTGCTACTGAGTATGGTGTCCTCGTGATTTCAAATACCAACTTTATCAGAAATTGAATTCAAATATATATCAGTGAGTATGTGAGATATTTGGTGTATTTACATTGACCTGTCAATATTGGCTTTCATTGTAACACAAAACAGTATCATAATTATAATATAGACTGCTATAAATATTGTTTTCATGGTACTACTAGGAATGTTAAGTCTCAAAAATTCCTTAGCTGTATTTAGTGCCTCAATTAGCTTTAGAATATTCTTGTCCATTGCCATCATCTTCATCACCATGAATACCAAAAAAAACTTGATAGTGTATTAAACCTCTAAACTAATTTAGTATGAATGTACATCTCTACATAGCCTCATTCAGGAATATGTTAATTTGTTCAAATTTTCTTTCATGCCCTTCATAATAAGCTTCACCTGGAGTATATACAAATTTTATTTGACTACTCTCCTATTAGAATTTTTTTCTCTCCAAGTAGCTATTTATATAATCCCTTCCTAAATCAATCCTTATTGCTTATTATTCCTTTAATACAATCCTGAACTATATGAATAATTCTAAAAATGTTAGAAATTTTGCAAACATGTTTTATAAATAATATTGATCATAAAGAAATTAAATAAATTTGACGAGTTAGTGTTACATTGCTTGGTTGTTAGTAACAAGATTATATACATTCCAAATGAATTGGGAAGCTTTCCTATAGGCTATGGAAATACTGATACAGCATAGATTTTACTTTACTTTGAATTTTGAAATTCATCTGTAAAATCACCCTGGCTTATGTGTAGGACTTCTTTGTTAAATTGTAACACTTGATTATTAGTCTTTTATGGATTTTCCATCTTTAAACTAGACAATGGATGATAATTGCTAAACAGCAGGTGCTGATACACGATTACCTAAAGTGAAATACCACCTCTGCCATTTTGTGAACTTTGAACAAGTTTTAATCCTCTGTCACTCAGTTTCCTCATCTGCAAAATGGAAAATAATAGTGGCTACCTTAAAGCAAGGATTTTTAACAAGGGGTCTGAGCTTGAATTAAAAAAAAAAAAATTATTATTGTGGGGACGTGTTGGTGTGGGTGTGATATAATTATTAAATAGTAGTATAGAGTGGACTTAATAAGGGGTCCATGGTTTTCACTTGACAGGCAAAGGGGTCCGTGGAACAAAAAAGGTTAATCAAATATATTGTGTGACATTGTATGATTCAAAAAAAATTTTTATATGTATCCAATATATTTGAGAAATATGTCTTTATTCAATTGTTTTTTTTTATTTTTAAATTATCGATTATATTTTCAATTATTAGATATACAAAGTAAAATTTAAAAAAGAACCCCTGCCTTAAAGAATTATTGTGAAGATTAAATTAATATACAGAAAGCTCTTATGATAGTACCTAGCACAAAGCAAATGCTCAATAAATATTAACTATTCTGAAGTCAAGCTACTATGTAGGCAGGAATTTGTTTTATCCACTACTTGTACTTTCAAGGGTGAACTGGCAACTCAATCAATCAAATAATAAATCTTAAATATCACAGTAAACAAATCTTATTTTATCAAGATTTTCAGATTTATTAAAGTTATAATTCACTTTTCTAATAGATTTAATGCTTGGTTTTATATCTTTCTTTCTAATTTTATATCTATTTATGTTCCCTTATGTTTTCAGATAATAGACTTGGTAGATGATTGGCCTTCCGCTACACAACCAGCTCCTACTATTAATCTTCTGGGTTTTTTCCTCCCTAACTCATTACTCTGTCTTCATTTCATTTTTCCTATGCTTTAGGTATATTATTATTTATCTAAATGCCTGTTATTTTCATTATTTTATAGAAAATAACACTTACAAAAATGAATTCTCTCAATGCAGTATTGACTGATGATTTTACATTTGTTGGCATAGCCTACCCCCCACCCCCATGCCCCCCACACATAGTTATCCTGGAATTTTAATATTTAATTCCTTCTTTGACCCACTGGTGAGTTATAAGTGATTTAAAATTGACTTCTAATTTTTAAATGAAGATTATGGTTTTGCTATTATTGCTTAACTCATGGTTAATTTGTAATTTTATTTCATGATCAGAAAAAGAGAATGCAACCTATAAAATTTTCTTCCTTTTGGAAGACAACTTGCCTATTTAGTTGTACAATTCTTCCTAAAATTTTCTGTTGGGGATGTTCTTTTGCCTTAGGTCTCTTAGTCTAACAGAGCTGAGGCCAGACTGATGCAGATAACTTTCTTAGAAGTATATTGCTTTCTTTATATTTAAATTTTAAAATGTCAACAGTTTGTGAGTTCATGTCTTTTTTATTAATTTTGCATGCTATAAAGTAAGCCCTTTTAGTCAGCAGACATATGAATTAGAGATTTTTTTATCTGATTTCCTATTTTATTTTTTTATGCTCTTTCATTCTTTTCCCTTCAATCTCAGAAATCTTCCTCAGTTATCTACGAATCTTTTTGTGATTTTCAGTAACCTTGATTTGGCTAGTAACTGTTCCTAGGCAAATTTTATCTTCACAGTAAGATAGCCACTGATAATCAAGGCCCCATAAAGCATATAACTTCTATAATCTTCATTTTAAAACTGTTTAAAGATGTACTTTTGCTGACTAAAAATCAAAATAACTCTATAATGGGAAGTTGTATAAAAGAACTAAATAGAAACCATTGAAGATAATTTAACATAATTGTCTTAATATTCTTAATTTTATAAAATGGAATGCAAATGCCAACTATGTCAAAATAGTATATAAATGACACATTCTAAGTTTCTATGTCTCACCAAATCATTAGTTATCCTAAGAAACTCTATTTTGAAAAAGTTTTATTCTAGCACCTGGGGATTTTAAATACCATTTCCCGTTATTTATTAAATAGCTTAAATTTACAGTTGCCTGGAACTCAGAATATTCTCATTTATCAAATGGCCTGAACTTACTTTATATACTTAGTTACCACCCATTCTAAGCAAGTAATAAAAATAATATAAAATGGAGGGGAACATGGCAAATCATAATGTAGGTGGGAAAAGAAGCAAAAGCATACTATATTCCCGACTTCCCAAAAAACAATGGAGACTTCTGAACATAGACACCAGTCACTGCTTCTTACTTACATCCTCCCTATGTCGCATTAGTACTACTCATTAAGATACACATAAGTAAATGGTCAAGTCATTCAATTTCTATGGACCTCACTAACTTTTCTGTTAAGGCTCCCGTTTACCATATGGGAGGCCCCGGGTTCGGTTCCCGGGGCCTCCTGGTGAGGGCGGGCCCGCCCCCGCGGCGTGGTTGGCTGACCCAGCGAGCACAGGCAGCAAGGGGGGGATAAATGAATAAATAAATAAAATCTTAAAAAAAAAAAAAAGAGACAGTTACTCATCTTACTAAAACAAATTTATTAGCTTAGACAGCAATTTTATTTTCTGTAAACACCCAAAGGTAGTATCCATATTCAATCATTATTTTATTAAAGAAAAGCTAATATCAAGTTTTCTATTTGAGGTGAGAACTTGTGTGAACTTACCTTTATGTCCCTAGTAGTTTCAAGATATAGGGCTACATGATTTTAAAAGAAGTACTTTAAGATTAAGACTGAAGATAATGAAAATTATGTTTCTCTTTTCCAAGTGAGACAGTTGGGTTCCTCCTTTTAAATTTCCAAGATGGACTTGGTTGACAAAACACTTCTAAGAACCAAGTGAAATGCTAAAGATTCAAATTTAAGTAGTTTTCTTCCTCTTTTCTACCCCATATCGTCAACACTACCCCAAACAGAATTTGCTGAAGCTCCAGAGTGAAAGGCCAAGAAAGTGTAGTAGTATATTTACTCTGAAATATATACAGACTAAAAATAAATCCTGAAATTAATCACTTGGAGTGCCTGTTAAAATAATTTCCTAGATTTCATTTTGGAACTATTGAATTTGAATATAGAGATGAATGTTCATTTTTAACAAGCTACTGAGGGTGATTCCTAGGCACTAAGTATAGGGAGGAAGGAATATTGGACCTATGTGGTTGAAGCACCAACTTAATTGAAACCAGAGATAAAATGGACTCATGTATGAACATCCACTGCCAGATACCAATACCTTAAGTACAGAGGTTGTAAAAATTTTAGTGCCATTGTGATTATAATGGCTGACTTACCATAACTGAGTGGCAATATCATACTCTTCCCATTCTTGTAGAAAAGGAGGTTTTAGTGCCTTTAAATATAGTCTCATTTCCGACTCTTACAATATTCTATCAAGCAGAAAAAGTGCTACTGTCATTTGCACTGTAGACTTCAAATTCGACCAATGCCAGATGTCTTATGGTCACACTGAGTTAATGGGAAACATTTAGTCCTTTTAAGCAATTGGTTATCTTTCCAACTATATACGGGTGTCGTTGGGTAATTAAAAAAACTCCTTCTGGCAATAAAAGTGTAAAGATGATGGTGAAAGCAAGAGGGCTAACAATATCAATTCACTCTAATATCTATTTCTGTCAGTTACAGACTGACAGTTTCGACTGGCCGATGAAGAGGCAATTCAAACAAAAACTTCATGTTCAAATTTGTCTCCTCTAAGTACTATATTCAAGAGTAGCTTAAGAATGCTTTGAATTATAATTTAAATCATAAAAATTAAATCATTAAAGTTTCAAGTGTATTTTATTGTACCTTTACTAATTTATTATTAAAGTTAGAATTTTTTCCTACATAATAAGCTTTGTGTTGGTATTACTTCTTATTGATATGCCCTTCCTTTAGAGAAAAATCAATTCCATCCTGAACGTGCGGATCCAGTTCTTTCCTTCTTATGGTTTAGGTATACTTCTCCCATCAGCATGATGCTAGCTGGGCCATTCAAGCCCAAGGCGGCAGGAAGTACTATACAAGTGGCCTTGTCTTCTAAAGAGATGACCAAGTGGCACACATTTCCACCTGCATTCGGTGGCTCAAACTATAATCACAAGTAGCTGCAAAAAAAGCTGGGAAAGATATCTCATTCCTTGCTGTCTAAATTCAGGTAAAAAATATATTTGGGTGGCAAAAGATACTTATATAAAATTGGCTTTTCAAATTTTACTTTATTATATGCTTTGGGATATCCATGAAATACTTCTGAGAATCTTACTTCAAATTCAACTATGAAATTTTTCATACTATAATCTTACTATACCTACATTTTAAAACAGCAAGCATAGACAGTTACATTATTATATATTAAAGCAGTATTAGTGTTTGGTAACAACAGGTTACTTGGGCCTAATTAAACTGTATGCTGATTTTATGTACTATGTTTGACTTGTGAACTTTGTTTATGTTCAAAGTAAACTGCATGGCCTTTGTTGAATCTACTTCAGTTACAGCAAAACAATGGATTCTCAATTTCAGAGAATTTCAACATACTTTTTGTAATCTCTCTTTTGGCACTGCCTTCAGCACTAGTATATCACATCTTTTGTTCTTTTATAGCCACACCTTGCTTTGAACCAAAAGTCACCATATTTAATCTTATTCACGAAAAATGTTTTTTTTTTTGGCTATTCCAAAAGTGAAACCTACCATTATAAAGTAAAATATGCCACAACTACACATATTAAAAAAGACCATGCTACAATCTATAAAGGCAACTCCTGAAGAGGTGCTGCAAAAACATTTGAATAAGAAAGTCCTGAAGTAAATGATAAAGTCAAGGTACACCAAGGGCAGAACATGTGCACTAGAAACCTGCTAATTTTCTCCTTGGTCCATGGAGAGGTCAAGTGGGTCTTAGCTGAACCAGAGGCCCCAAGGACCATGGACTTGTGTCAAGTGGATTTTCAGATTACCCCAATGTGCTACACGAATATTATTTTCTACCAACAGTGTCGAGGACTGAAAAAAATTAGGAAGAACCAGTTTAGTGGAAAGCTGATTTTAGGAATCAAAACTAGGTTCAATTCCTTCCTGTCTCACTAGCTGAGTGACTTTAATTACTTAACCTCTTTGGAACCCTTAGCTAGGTTCCTCATTTATAAAACTAATTTAGATTACTTCTAAGGTATTTTTTACCTCTAAAATTCCATAATTTTCCTTACATTTATACTTCATTACATAAAGTAACACTCACTGGTCATTCAGTTGAGAACTCAAAATGCAGTCATTCAAGAAATATTTATAAAGCACTTTAATCTGTGACAGGTATGTGAACATATGGAAAACAGAGATCCCTAAATGTGTGTGTTTCCTTTAAGTTTGTTAAATTATAAAACCTACTAAATAGTGCCCAAATAATGGAAATTCACATTAACTTTGTCATCATAGCCTCTGCCAAAATTGTAAGGCTTTCCCCCTCTGAACCCTTCAATTGCCTGAAAAAATAAATAAATAGAGGCATTTAAATTTAATGGTAAATTGCACTTACAATGAAAGTCAAATTCCCAAGTATAAATTAATAAAAATAGTTTATTTTAAAGACTCTCAATAGTACTTCAATATCTTATTGTTAGACAGACCAAGACAAAATGTTCAATATATTTTAATCCATGATGAAAGTTGCTCCAGATCTACTATTAGACACACACATATATAGATTCTTTTCTTTTTAATTAGGCAGGAGTGGGGAGATGGAGGGAAGGTTAGATTTAAAGTTTTATTTAAATATTACATAATTATAATTTTCTCCATCAATTTGGGCTGAAATTTTCATACAGATACAATTTTACAAAGGTTACAAATATATATCAACTTACAACTGAAAGAATAATTATTTTGTATTTTACAGTGTTTTAAAAACCTAGCTCTATAATCTCTCTTTTCTTTCTTTCTTCCCAAAAAGAATCCCTTACCATACCATGTAATATGAAAAAGTCCAGATATCTCTGGAAATGCATACATTCACCTAATAGTAAGATCCAAAATGAGAAGAATTACTAGCTCCAGAAGAGGGTGGTGCAGGCAGGGGTGGAGGGGGAGGGGGAGGCGGTGGGGGGAGGGAATATGGTAAATTAAGTAATGGATGAGGTGCCATAGGTGCACCATGAGGTGCAGCCCAACCCATATTTACAGATGGGGGTGGAGGTGGAGGTGGTGGAGGAAGTGAAAAATTAAGCATGTCAAATACTGGAGGAGGAAAGGGATACTGCGGCATAACAGGATTGTCTTGTCTTTGAGGTGGAAACCCAGAAGTCTCCTGAGATACCACATGTTCTGAGTTATAAAACTGCTGAGGTGGGGGTCTCCCGTGGCAAGGTTGAGGATATCTACCCCTGGAAAATCCTTGTGTGAATTCTCTGTTGCGATATCCTTTTGAGTACTCTGAGGCAGAGTTATGAGCATTCCAATTCTGATGTACTTCTGCAAAATCACCACCTTTGAAGGGGGGAAAAAATTCAAAGAATAAAACAAAATAAAAATTAATACATTAAAAAACATGTCTGAATTTCAAAAATGCCTTTTAATTTCCAATATACCTTATGACAGTTGAAAAATAAGGGATAAGGCTTAAAATTGTTGATTTTAAATTATTTCAAAAGGCAAAGCAAAGTCAAAGGATCAGGAGAGGGGAAGTCTAACAAGACAGAATACTTTTAGAAAATAATCACTCCATTCCAGCCCAATGCTACAAAACAAACAAACAAAAGAACAAACAAACTGTGGCACCATTTCTCCCCACCAAAAGCCAAATATAGAGCCTAGGGTTCTACTCTCACCAAGCCCTCATGAGGCACACCAGGCCTCCCACCTGAGTGGTGTCAAAACAGGCCACAGAGCAAGCCAGTTACATGGGCTCCCTCTTAGAGTGTCAACAGAGATCACATGAGTACCTCCACTGGCAGTAATACAGTTTCCCCCTCCCAGAGGGAGGTGGTATCAGAGGCCTAGTGGCAAGTCAGGACTTTCATCAATCCCTAGCAGTAACAAATCCATCCCCCACAGGTGTTAGTAGAGGCCACAAAGGAGCTGTAAAAACAGAAAATAAATTGAAAACTAAAATGGCAGACTTAAGCTCTAACATATCAATAATTACATTAAATGTAAATGGTCTAAATACATCAATTAAAATAAAATACTGGCAGAGGAGATTAAGAAACATTGGTGTTTCTTGCATGGTGTTTTCAAGAAACTCAAATATGACCTGGTAGGTTCAAAATAAATGGATGGAAAAAGGTGTATCACGCAAACTTTAATCAAAAGAAAGCACGAGTCTCATATATTAACATCATGTAAAGATTTCAAAGCTAAGAAACTTAAGAAATTAATGCAGAAAGAAAGGGACATTACGTAACAATAAAGGGGTCGTCTGCCAAGAAGACAAAGTAATACTAAATATGCATGCATTAAACAACAGAGCATCAAAATAGGTGAGACTAAAACTGATAAAACTGATAGGAAAAATAGACAATTCAACAACTATACTTGGAGACATCAACACTCCTTTCTCGAAAATTTATTATCCCTCATGAACATAAGCACAAAAATCTTTAACAAAATAAAATATGAGGAAAGAGAGTCCATAAATATAAAATAACAACTGGTAACACACCATTACCAACAGAGTCTATACCGGGGATGCAAGGTGCATTCAAATTTAAAAATCAATGAATGTTTATATTAACGGCCTAAAGAAGAAAAATCATATAAACATATCAATCCATGCAGAAAAAGCATTTGAAAAAATTAAAAACCTCAATTCATAATCATCATAATAAAACTCATAAAACCAGTATTAAAGGGGAATTTAATAGAGAGTATCTATAAAACAACTACCACTAGTAATACACTTCGTGGTGAACAACTGAATGTTTTCTCCAAAGATCAGGAACAACACACTCTTATCAAACAGTGCTAGAAATTATAGGAAGTACAATAAGGCAAGAAAAGGATATAAAAGGCATAGCGATTGGAAAAAAAGAAATAACACTGTCCCTTTTTACAGATTACATGAAAATCTCATGTCATGTAGAAAATTTCAAGGAATCTACAAAAAACTAGGAGAGTTCAGCAAGGTCAAAAAATATAAGATAAACATGTAAAATCAAATGTGTTTCTATATTCTAAGCAATGAACACATGGACACAAGAATTAAAACAACATCCAGAATTGCAAAAAAAATGTTTTAAGAAGAAATACTTAGGTGTATATCTAACCAAACACACAGAGGGCATGTATGCTAGAAACTACAAAATGCTATGGAAAGAATTCAAAAGATCTAAATAATGGAAAGGCATACTACATTCATGGAATTTAAATCTCAACATAATAAAGATGTCAATGTTCCTCAACCTAATTCAAGGATTTAATTTATACAATTATTATCAAAATCCTACCAAGATTTTGTGTAGCTATAGAGATCATTCTAAAATTTATATGAAAAGGTACAGAACTAGAATAGCTAAAACAATTTTGAAAAAGAATAAAAGTAAAAGGAATCACTCTCCCAATGTCAAGACTTATTTTATAGCTACAATAATCAAGACTGCTTGATAAAGACACATAGATCAATGAAAACAAACAGAGATCTAAGAAAAAAACCCACACATGTATGCCCAAATGATTTCTGACAAAGGTGCAAAAGCAATTCAATGAGAAAAGACAGGCTTTTCAATGAGTGGTGCTAGAATAATTTGACTTCCATAGGCAAAAAATGAACACTGGCCTAAACCTTAAGTCTGAAATGAAAATTAATTCAAAATGAATCACAGACTTAGATGTAAAATGAAAAACATAAAACTCTTACAAAAAGGAAACACAGGAGAAAATCTTTGGGATCTAAAACTACACAAGGAGTGGTTATCTAAGATAAGCAGATTAAAGATTATTTAAGATAATCAGATTAAAAACTTTTGATGAAAAAGCAAGCTACAGACTGGAAGAAAATATGTACAAACTACAATTCCAAAAAAGGACTAGCATTTAAAAGATATTTTTAAAACTCTCATAACAGTAAAACAAAACAAAAAAAAAACCCAGACAATACAATTTATAAATAGGCAAAAGACATGAACAAACATTTCACTGAAGAGAATTTACAGATGGCAAATTGGCATATTTGAAAAGATGTTCAACATCACTGACCACGAGGGAAAATGCAAATTAAAACCATAATCACAACGGCTAAAATAAAAAATATTCATAACACCAAATGCTGGAAAGAATGCAGAGAAATTGGAACACTCAAACATGGCTGGTGGAATCATAAAATAGTACAGTCACTTTGGAATACAGTATGGCAGTGGCTAAGCTTAACTTCCAGATGACCAAACAATTGCACTCTTGGGCATTTATTCTAGAGAAATGAAAACTTTTGCTCACACAAAATCTGAAAGAAAAAAAAAAAAAACCCAACCAGATGTCCTCCATGGATAAATAGCTAAACAACCTGTGGTACAGTCATGCCATGGGACTCCTCAGCAATAAAAAGGAATGAACCACTGATACATACAGCAATATAGTTGGCCTGCCAGAGAATTATGCTGTGAGAAAAGCCAGTTCCAAAAGGTAATACACTATAAGATTCTATTTATCTAATATTCTTAAAATGATAGAACTGTAGAAATGTAGAACAGATTAGTGGTTGCCAAGAGTTAAGGAGAAGGTTGGTGTATGGAGGAAGTTGGGTGGCTATAAAAGGGCACCATGAGGGACCTTCCTGGTGATGGAAAAGTGCTATATCCTTGACTATGTCAATGTCAAGATCCTGGTCATGATATCACATTTTTTTTCCAAGATATTTACTGGGGGAAACTGGGTAAGGAGTATATAAGATTTCTCTTTATTATTTCTTCTAACTGCATTTAACCCTACAATTATTTTAAAATAAAAAGGGAGAAAGAAAAACCAGAGAAAGCATGATAAAAGGAAATACATGTTAAAAGATAAAATACTTGATTTTTAAATATTAAGTACCATGCTATTTAATCCTAAAAATGGAAGGAACTAAGTAGGCATCTTAAGAAAAGTGCTAATAAGCACAAATAACCCTAACAAGACATAATTTGATTTTTATCCCTACAGCTACTTCTATACCTTAAGATCACAATATTACCACAGAATATTCCTTGTGACTCTCTCCCACCACATCCTCTAGGTGGATGCCAGGTGATAAACAGAGAACCCAGATGTTTCCTTCAGATTTATTATTGATGAACTTACCTAGATGTAAATAAAGACAAAGAATGACTATTTCATTTACTTACCTGGCTCATTACATTCAGATCTGAGTTTTTTCCGGCCTTGAATCTGAGATTTTTTTCTCTGTTTGGCTTCTTTTTCTTTTTCATCATCGCTGAAATCTAAGGCCTTGCAGAGATAAATGTATAGATTTATGTTACCAAGGTTTGCCAATTCAATAGCAAATACTTGGGGATGGGGACAATAAGCCTATTATTACTACTGACCCTGAAAGAAAATTGTCCTTTCAATATCTAATATTTCCCAGTAATATTTTAATTAATTAGATATGGCAGAAAATTTTTATAAATGCCTACTCTCTTAATAAACTGGACACCAGTCATCAAGATGAGTACAAGTATATTTTTTTAAATTTTGAATTCCTAGAAAGTTTAAGATATAACTTTAACACGCAGACCTTTAAAATCTTTAGATATGAATATTCCCTAGCTAAGCTAGATTCAAGAGTCATCATCGTTTCCTAAAAAAATTAAATACAGAATTACCATATGATCCAGTAATTTCACTTCAAGGTATATACCCAAAAAGCTATTGAAAACTAAAACTAAAACAGGTATTGGTGCACTAATGTCCATAGCAGCATTATTCACAATAGCCAAAAGGTGCAAACGATCCAAATATCCATCAATAGATGGATATGAATGGATTAACAAAATGTGGTATATACACACAATGGAATATTTAGACATAAGAAAAAGTTGAAACATGCTGCAATATGGATGAACCCTGAGAACATAAGTGAAATAAACAATGTACATAAGGATTTCACTTATGAAATATCCAAAAATAACAATTTCTTAGAGACATAAAGTAGGTTAGAGATTACCAGAGAAGGGGGGAAAGGCAAGTTGATGCTCAGTGGGTATACAGTGTGTGCAAATTTTGGAAATTTTTAGATTTAAAAAAAACCCTCATAGTACCAATTGCCAAAGGATGGACTAGTTTTTAGATACTCTGAATCTGAAAATTAAGTGAAATAACATGAATTCTCAGATCTAATATAAACATAGAAGAGAATATTCTACCTTTCATTCATTCAAATATTTTACACATATCCACTACATGCCAGGCACTGTTCTAAACACTTTACAGGCATTAATTCCTTTAATAATATAGTGATATGTAGGTATATAGTCAGGGCTATATTTAACAAATAAAACAAAGAATGGTATACAAGATCACAGGGGATGCTATTTAGATAAGACTGTAGGAAAGGCTTTTTATAAGCTACTATAAGCATCATCCAACTTCCAAGAGGAAATCAGTTTAAATTGCAAGTTAAGAAACTTCATATAAAATTAAGAATTGGGATTCACTGTTATAGCACACCAAAAAGCCACTGCTTCAAGACTTATGGGTTATATATATGACGGTCATGGTCTTTTCATAGTTCAAGTATTTTATGATTCCATTAACACCAGAGAACAAATGCTATGTTTCATATAAAACTACATGAAAAAAATACATGAAAGCAAGCAATAATTCTATGCTATAAAATTTAATAATAATAATAAAAAATTTAGAATCTCAGAGTTTTCCATAATGGGCTCTGAATCTAGTCAGCTACTTGGAAGAAACAAACACTCTAAAATATGTAGGACTTTAATTTTGCAATTAACTTAAATTATTAATTTTATAAAGAATTAACATTACCATAATTAGCAATTTCAGTGCTTAGTTCTGAAACAATGGGGATATATTAGAATATTTGGATATCACAAAGGATATATTTGGAGGCCGTTATGAATCCCAAACTACTTTAAAAACATATAATTTCAATGTAGCTGTCCTAAACATAACACTTTAAGTGACTCTTTGGGGCCTTAATGAGAATGATAGGTATCTATGACATTAACTAGAAAACAACCCCATTGCAAAGTGAATAGGAAAGTAAGATCATTCATTGGTTAAGTGACTCACAGTCTAAGTGGACATAAACCTGACTCATGGCTTCAGCAAAATTAAAAATTTACACAGACCATGAATTTTCAGGATCACTTGAAAACATCTAAAATGACTCAAGTTAAATATGCAAAGTTGCCAAGAAATCTACAATACTGAGAAACTTCATCAGAACTACAGAGCACATTTAAAAAGACAATGACTTAATTATATTTTCTTTTATACTGCATAAATTCACATTTTCAAGAAATGAAAATATTAATATTGCTGCAATTTTTGTATTTTAATAACAGAAAAAGAAAATCAGCTTAAACATCTCCATGGAAAGGTTAAGCCAAATTTACTACTAAATACTTCTTTCATTTACAGATTATTCCTCAATCTATTCAACACTGGATATCAAGCTACTTTGTGCCTTTTACCAGGTGCCAACAAAATTAATAAAATTAGGAAGTTCCAAGAGAAATGATGAGCTGATATTAAAGTAATTATTAAAACATGACAAATTTTTCTCCTAAAACAATAAATCAGAAATTTTTACTGAGAAATGAACCAGTCATCTAGGAGAACGAGAAAGGAAAACAATATGACTAAGATGCCTTGAGATCAATAATGATAAATTTTAATATAATATGAAGCCCGGCCTCACTTTCAAAAATACTGTGTGACAAAATTTAATACGTACTTCTGGTGGTGGCTCCTGATCATTCTTCCATGATGCATCTGATCCCCTATCTCTAGAACAAGGGAAAAAAAAAAAAAATCAAAGAAGTATTTATTAAGATTCTGCTAAATGATTATAAGTACAGAAAATTAAAAAAAAAAAAAAAAAACATGCGTTCAACTTTTAATTTTACAATATACATGAAGATAACAGCAAAAAGGACCTTGTTTCAGAGGATGTGAGTGGCTCATATATAGATACAAGGAAATATTAGGACTAAGGAATTAGAACGAGAAGTCAAGGCTGTGGTTTTGCTGACTTTTATTTTTTACTTTCATGATACCTGAAGTTTTCAAAAAGCTCAGTTCAAATGCTTATTCAACACCAACTACAGGACAGACGCTGGTCCAGGTGTTAAAAACACAAAAATGATTATGAGGCATTCTCTTGTCTAAAATTTACAAGTTTAACAGTAGAGGTAAATAAACATTAAAAGAAAATTAAATGTAACATGAAATTCTTCATCTTCATTTTATTTGAGGAATATCAACAACATTCCATGAATAACCAAAGCTTACACCAGTAGTAATTCTCAAAGCAGAGAGGGGAAACAAAGGCGATCTAGCATGGGGATGGGAGGAAATTTAAAGATTCTAAAGGACACTATTCAAAACAATTTACAGATGTCAGTGGGCTAGAACAAGAAAATCATTGCTTGCTTTAAAATTTTGATTAAGAACCTTGACATTTTCTCCGGAAATCAATAACTTTTTCAAAGCTTTAAAAAAAAACATTTACTC
Source organism: Tolypeutes matacus (assembly GCA_026826555.1). NCBI lineage: Eukaryota > Metazoa > Chordata > Mammalia > Cingulata > Chlamyphoridae > Tolypeutes > Tolypeutes matacus. The sequence continues at coordinate 5,621,133 of JAKSZT010054457.1, forward strand.
ATTGTCATTTTACACTTGTGCACTTATCACAGCTTCACTATCCCACTTTGCAAATATGTCATGTTCTGGCCTGCAGTGCTTAGAGTGGGGGTTTATATAAATTCTCCCAAGTAGTACATCTATTACAAGAATTCAAAATCTACTAAAATCTACTAAAGGAAAGCTCAACTTTTCAAAAACCACTTTTAATAAGATAGTAAGCGCATGGAAAGCTAAGATTAAAATAGCCTTCCCTCAAGGGACAGTGAACTAGAGAGAAGCCGAACTTTTCTCTCAAAGGCAAAGTGCTCCACTGAGTTCAAGACTGCTCTTAATTATTTAAGATCTATTTAATAAACATCTTCAGATAACTTTTTCAGTCTATCTGTTCTAATTTAAAATATTTAGCATTTTTTAAATGCTAAATATATGGCATATCCACACAGCAGCATTTTAACATTCAAAGCAGAATGAAATGTTAATTATTTTAAGGCATTATTTGAAAGCATACTAAAATCTTTATGATTTTACTATTTACTTAAATCTTCTGTGTCAGCAGTTATTTAGAATTAACCTTATAGAACATTTAGAAAAACTTAGGAAAAATGTTCCTTTGGGTAGTTACATGGATTTTTAAACATGAGATTAATCAATTTTCAAAATTTTCATCTCTGAAATAATAAATGGAAGTCAGAGATTTGATTCAATATATAAGTGATGTCTCTACCTTAAGCCATGCAATTGGGATCAGTACTTTGGCTATATAACCAAGGCCTACTCACTGAGACAGTTCCTTTGTCTTCCCTGCAAAAGCCACATCCATAATGAATCGCCTAAATTTCCAAGTTTACAATTAAAGGAGACTAGAACTAAAAGGTTCTCGTGTGTCAAATTGAGCGCAGCCTTGGGATTTAAGAGTCCCTTCCCTCTACCCACCCCACCAATCTTCTGCAGTCTTCTCTACCATTTTAGTGGTTCACAAATTCATTACATCTTTTCAAACATTCATTTTTATAGAAATAAATCCTTTCTTAAATTCATATGCTATTGGTTAATGTGGAAATTAAATTATACAGTAACAAGTTTGACTGATAAAAACATTTCTACAGCTAACAGATGCCAACACAACTAACACCTAGCATATATACAATCAATCAATGGGAACATAAATATGCAGAAATGTTAATAGCCACTTGCCACATGCATGAGTCAATACCTTTACAGAAAAAATGGAGAGCACTAGTTTGCTTCCCAGTTCTGTTGGTGAAGTCAATGCCATTTACCATGGTTTTATACACAACTTTTCAGAGATAGTTTAGTTGACTCATAAATTAGAATTTACAAGCATCATACATGAAATTTATTCATTTTCTTTTTTCTTTAGAATTATAAACTTTTATTGGATAATTAAGCCTATGAAAGTAATCCAAAGAAAATTCTATTTCAATTGGAAAAGCATTTTCTTTTTTAAAAATTGGTAATATCAAAGAAAAAGCAGCACATTTATAAAAGAAAGTATAAAATGGGAAAAGCACTGAATTAGAATTCAAAAAATTTATATGGCTTAAATGTGCTCCTACTTCCTAATCAGGTCAGTTTGGGAAAAAGATTTAAAAGACCTCCACATCTAAAACTGGATAACAAATTGTAGCTTTCAGAGATGTTATTACGACGATAAATGAACTCTTTAGAGGGCAGATACCATTTAAATATAAGAAACTACCACCACCGAGAATTAATCCTAAAAAACAAATTAGAGAAGAATAATTATAGCATATCACAGTACTTACAGCTTAAGTCTTTCTGTGAATATGTACTGGGTAAAGTCTTTCATTGATGGAGCAAAATACATGGTATCCTTTATTTTAATACCTTTACTCTCAATGTGATCTGAAGAATTAAACCGTAACACATAAAACGGATGAGCAACAGGTCCAAATATCTCAAATATCTATAAAACAGAAGAAATATAAAGACCTCTTTTTACATGTAAATCAATGACTTGAAAAGTCAGAAATATTTTCTTTTTTGCCCCAAACCTACAACTGATAATTGGTAAACAAGGCAATTTTGTCAATTAATGAGCAATAAATTTTTATCTGTTAGCCATCTTTGCATACTCATAAAAGTCTTCAATTTTTATTATAAATGCCTGTTTTTCCAAATTTCCTTTCTCTGGATTTAAAGCTAGTCATAACAACTTTGTTCCTTGCCAAACTGGTGATATCAGCTAGAAGCAAACTATGAACACTTTTTTCATTAAAGTTTTAAGGTATGAGGAAAATAATTCTAACTGGTAACTTCAGAGAAATGAAATGTTGCCTGACATTCTGAATCTTATTATGCAGAGTGATAGTAAACATAAAAGCAAGCTTCTGCTTCAATGGGTATTCAACCACTTAAGCTGTTTCTATAGAGTAGTATATTTCTGTAAAATTAAAGCACAACTTTTTCTAATAATAAAAAAAAGTAGATTTGAAATTGAAGTTTCTTATTACTCAATAACTAGAGATGTTACAGCCTTTAATTTTTAAGTAAAGAGCTTGCTCTTTCTACTAACACATTTGTTTTTTTGAATGATAAAAGGAAACCTCTCATTTTCAAACTTATCAAGATGACTACCTGGATTTTAAAAATAATAATAGGTTTCTGACAATAAATATATGTCTATTACAGAAACTAGACCATGACCAATTAAGTGTAGATTTTTTCCAGTCTTTTTTCTATTAATAAATATTTCTTTTGAAACTATAGCTGTATATAGTGCTGAATTTTAAAACCTAAAGTTGCATTAAATTTTCTTGTTTTTAGTTTTCCTCACAAGCATAATTTTAGTGGCTATATAATACTTGTTTATGAGTATTATAATTTACTTAACTCTTCTTGTACAGGAAGACATTTAGACAGCTTCCAATTTCTTCAATTTAATACATGATGCCATGATGAGCATCTTTATATATAAATGTGCTTATACTTCAGATTTCCTGAACGCTGATTTGTAAGAGGTAGAATTATTGAAGCCAAGTGTATGAATATTAAAACTCTCAAATATTTACTAAAGTACTTTTCTAAATAACAGACCAATTTATACCAACTACAGTGAAAGTGTTTTTATCACATCATCAATTTCTGATTTTTGACAGTAGGTGCTCTGATCTTATCATCTCCAGTTTACCATTCAAGTTTTTCAGTTTTCAATAAAAGGCATAAAACAGTTCAACTACAAGGGTTTCACAACTCTGAAGGTATGATTACTCTAAAAACAATTTGTGACATTCTAACCAAAATGCCAGTGAGTTCTGAAATAATACGGACAGCACTGAAAATTTTGAAACTTTTTATTTTAAAAGCACAACAAAAAAATATTTAAGAAAATAGTGAGAAACTTACTTTGAAAGAATTTAGATAAAAACAGTAGACCTTTCCAACAGAATTGCAGAGGATATAATGGGTTTATTGCAGCACTACCCTGACTGGCCTAAATTACATATATCATATTAATATACTGTCTGAAAAAAAAAAGTCTTAAAAACAACACACAATTTTAACTCTCTTGATGAGCATAGGTAAACCAGATTCTTAAAATTTGAACAGGGATAAAAAAATATGTTTTAAAAGATTTCACATAAATGAATTAATACATGGTAAAATAATTATTACATCTGACCTGGTCACTGTTTGCCAGTGACTTGTTTCCTGGATAGTATGACTCTATTTCCTAACTGTGAAAAATGGTTTCACTGATGAAATTCCTTACTAAATTGTTCAAATTTTTATGTAACAAACAAATTTCAGTGCCAAATTCTTGGACAAAACCAAACATGAATTTTTCTTTACTTGTTCCAAGGATCTAAAGTGTTATAAAGCCACAGATATAATTAAATAGTATCACATATGGTTGGGTATAGGAAGCTACTCAATAGAATCAGTATGTGGCACGCACTGATACTGAGAGGTATTTATAGTCCTACCTCAAAAAGTCAAAGGAAACCTTGACTGAGTTCACATAAGAAAGTTAATCCAAAGTTAAAGAAAAAGAACGACTTAATATTTTAAATAACAATTGGACTTAGGTCTAGATTTTAGACTGGCTAGTACCTGAGAGCTAAACCATGAAGAGCAACTTTAGACTGCAGGGATCTCATTTCACCTTACATACAGTTTCATAAAACCTTGAATCCCTGCTTAATCATTCCACCTGATTTGAGGGATTTTGCAACTTCCTTACAACCTTATTCAAAATAAAAGCAAAGGAAGGAATAGCCAAGACTACAAGGATAATACAGGAAATAGAATTTATGACAGTAATGTCTGAGATATTTATTACGAGGTGGGCAAGTAGCTTTCTCTGTAACTTAAATAATAGAATACATTCTGTAGAAATAATCATATAAGATTTAATCAAACTAAAATGCTTTATACTTTTATTTGAGAGGTTGTTTCATTTGGCTCTAACTTACATGTACCTTCTCTTATTCAAAAGCAATTATCTAATACAAGATTTTAAAGGATTCCCACCACACACGGGGGTTACAAACATATACTAATATCATTACATATAATTTGCAAAGGACTATTAAGTACAGTGGAGAATACAGAGATAGTTACAGGATAGGGTCTGCTGGAAAAAAAACAACAAGCAGAAAAGTAGTAGAGTGCATACAGTTGCCCAAACCACTCTCTTTCCACAGCACAGGTTGGCAGTATACAACACTGCCAAGGTGCCAGTCTGAATTAACAGGTTGGAATTGCACAGCAATCACTAAAAAAGAGAAGGAGCCAAAGAATGAGCTTTCCTCCCTCCACTCCCACACAATATGTTACATAGTTATGGGTTACCCAAAGAGAGACTAGGAAATTCCTGATTTCTCTAAGTAACATGAAACATATCTAGAAATCTCCAGGCCCAGGAACAATGCTAGGGGGATATGCATATAAAAGACCAATTTTTCTAATTAAACATAAATTAATTATATCTCCCTGAACAATTAAAGAAGCCAACTGCTGCTCATCTGGGAAAAACTAAACCCTAGTAAATTCTTTTTCCAAAGATGGTAGGTGGTTTCTTACTTGTTTGATTGATTTCAATTCAATAATACTTTCTTGGCACATATAATTTGCAAAGGACTATTAAGTACAGTGGAGAATACAGAGATAAATAAAACTCTCCTCTGTCCCTACTGCCAAAAAGGGAACACGTGGTTGGTATTCAGTCATTGATCTTAGGTTTTATATCCTCTGGTGACGCTCAGAATTGTCCATTTGTTGGGTCAAGTGTGTGGCCTTCCAAACTAAGGATGGACATGCAGGGTTTGTTCCATTAGTAAGATGTTAAAAGGGATCCAACCTTATGGAGATTACTAAAGTACACATATTCATAATTCCCTAGTATGAACTTAAAGTGACAATTCAATACTGTCACTTCTTTTCTACTTGAAAAAGATTCCATCCAACTGAGAAGGCAAAGTCTAAAAAGTTTGAGTCATTACTAAAAGTGGCTCACAAATAAAAAAAGTTAATAACTACTACCCTATGGAAAGCATATAAATATATGTGTCTCCTGTGGGGCAGATGTGGCTCAAATGGTTGGGCGTCCGTCTTCCATATGGAAGGACCTGGGTTCGATCCCTGAGACCTCCCGGTAAAAAAAAAAAAAAGAAAATATATATAGATGTGTGTGTGTGTGTGTGTGTATGTGTCTCCTCCACTCAACTCTGAGTACCTGGAGTGTAGAAAACTGTGTTTTATTCTATATGTAGACCCACAGTCTATCAAAGTGCCTGGCAAACACTAGGAAAGAATTCTACATGTGTATTTATCTAATAACTTATGCTACAAAAAGTAACAGTATTTACTTTACAAAGTATTGAAGTAAATCAAGAATGTAATAAAACTTGAGAGTTCTAGATTGCTTATCTCCTAAAATTAATAAACTATTTTTAGGATAATTAGTCATAAAAAAAAAATAAAGAAAGAAAATTTTGTAAATTTTGCCCATTTTTAATTTTGGCCCTTCCAGACTGCTTATTACATCTTTTTCATTTTGTTAATATTATATGATGGAGCCTCTGGCCTACCTATGTGCCAGGTGTGCGAGGAATCTCAGTGGAGCTGCAACTCCTACCCTATAGCTCAATGGACTCATCCAAGTCACCTGGCGAGGAGACAACGATGGGCAACGGCCATCCCAGGGAATGGAGAGGGCCTGCATCTGCAAGAGGATCATCCCACCCACCATATCCATGGGATATAAGCCCTCTCTCACTTGGAGGTGGAGTGGACATCACCATCCCAGTCCCCTCAGGTTTGGGGGAAGAACTATGGACTAGAGTGGACCTGATGGTATTCTGTTGGATGTATAACAGTGAGGTGGAGCCAGTGGCCACTGGACACTTTCGGGGCAGGGAGGGGATGTGCAGTTGAAATACAGGGGCTTTTTCGGAATTTGGAGATTGTCCTGAGTGCCGTTGTGGCAACGGATGTAGGCCATTTTAAATCAGCACACACCATTCAGAAATGTGTGGGAGAGAGTGTGGTCTACGATGTGAACTGTGGTCTATGGTTGATGGCAAGGCCCCAGGATGTGTAAGTCCATTTAGGGTGATGGGCCACACATGTGGGAGATGTTTGTGTGGGATGTGGTAGGAGGTGTGAGAGGTGGGGAACATGGGAATCCCGGTAGTTTCTGTGTAATATTTTAGGTAATCTAAGCACCTCTTAAAATATATATATATATATATATAAATAACATTTTTGTAAGCAAATGCACTTATATGCATATATATTTATATATCATTTTACAAATATTGGTACGTATTGTGAAAATTTTGATTTTTACCCACAATAAAAAATAAATAAATAAATAAATAAATAATTATATGATGGACAATTGCATTATGAGTTGGGAAAAAAAAAAAACCTATTATACTGACAACTCCAATTGCAAAGTGCCAGTATTTTAAGGATTTGGGTGTTGATTTTTTTTTTTTTTTTTTTTTTTAAACAAACCTTTCCTGCTGCTTGTCGATCACTTCTAAAAATTACAGTCTCCTCATTAACTGGAGGTAGGCTAGTCACAGATTCAATTATTACTGAAAAATAAAACAAAACAGATTATTTTAAGCTTTAATCAGAAGTTAATACAGAATATAGGTGAAAACTTACACTTTCATTCCAACATAATTTGAAATAAGATTTAAGGTTGGATAATATACCTGAACAACTATTCCCTTTAGGTAAAGTCTATTACCAAGTAGTACAGAAATATGAATTCTAGATATTTTTGTTTAAAATGAAAGCTACAAGTCTAAGAAATTAAAGGGGGGAAATGTATATAATCTCAAAGAAAATTTGAATTATCCATTATTGAGTCAAATTCAAGCTGAGTACATTTCTCAAGCAATTTTTACCAAAAACAAAAAAAATTCACATTTAGCCATAAAACTACTGTTTTAGAAGAAATTAGTCTTTTTTCTCACTCTAGGAAATCTTTTCAACAAAGCATTGGTTACTTGCTGATATATGAAAATCTTCTTCTGAATAGGTAGAGTGATAAAACAGTAATTTTTATCATTACATTGAACTTTCCTTCTCAAAAAGCAAAAGTATTATCCTACTGATCTAGGTAATCTCCAATTGTTTTAGGTACTACATATATCAAACTGAACTAACACAGCAAAGAAAAAAAAAGTAAGAAATTCTTAAGAGAGACTACTAAAGGAACAATCAAGAATATTCTGTACATCATATATATATATATATATAATGCTATGTCCAGTTGGGAATGAAATATATTAGCTCAGATTATTAAAATTCATTCAAAGACTTTCTTCTATATCCCAATTAATTTAAACAGTACTTCTAAAGTTCTGAACATACACATAAGCAACAGGCCATGGGTCAATACTTTTTTGAGAATTATCTGCTTCTGGAATAAAGATGATGAGCAAGGATTAATAATAACATTAAGCAATAGCAGGATTAATTCTCAATCATCTCTCCTCAATCCTCTTCTTCAGAGTCAAATTACATGAAAATTAAAAATCACCTATCCCAACACCGACACCTTAAAGAAAGATGAGAAAACGGGACTAAAAAATAAATATTAGCCCACAGCCAGTTCCAGGAGAACTTATCACCAGAACCTAGATTCCTAGTTGCAATGTTCATCCTGTAATGACACAACTGCTGACTGTGTTTCTACAGCCTAAGAGACCCATTCTTTTATTATCATCATTCTGGGTAGTAGGCACAGGCAGTTGGGTACAAATAAACTTATAGTTTATATCACATTTTGATAAAAATTTCCAGTGGATTTCAAACTAACACCTGGAAAGTATGGATTAGTACAAGATCCTTAGTTTCAGGAAATTCCTTTACTTCCACCTACCTAGATGGGTTATCTCAAATAAGCGCTTATCCCCCACCCTCACCCACCCCACCCCCCAATTAAAAAAAACAAAACAGCACAACTAACAACAGAATGGCAGGGTTTTATGCCAAATCTCCCCTCTTTTCATCTTTGGATTCTTATTTTAATTCGTAGAATTTCTTTTTTTAATATGCTAATACTTTACTGTATTTTCTTTTTTGGGGTAATTTGGTCAAAATGTTAGATATTTTAGGTTTTCTAGTATATTACTGGAATACAGATTAAAAGAGAAACCACAGGACCGTACAATACAGTGAATCCTATTATAAACAATGGATGTAGTTAATGGTACAAGTATAAGAACGTTCTTTCATGAATTATAACAAATATACTAATACAAGCTTTTGATAATAGGGTGGTATATGGGAAAAAATATATACCTCATGTAAATAATATAATTTAAAAAGAGTAGCATGTGCTGATTTTGACTCATTCGATCTTTATTCCCACTAGGTCAGTAATATTTTGAGTCTAATAGGATATGTTTGTTAAAATAGTATCTTTAAAAATCATTACTCCACGTGTATCACATAGTTTATAATTTTTTCCTTGAGGATATACACTCTGATTTATAATTTTTCTACCCATATCAAGTCAAATAAATGCTCAATTCATATATGTAATCAAGTAATTACCAGCTTGATTTATCTATGAATATTATTAAATACCATAACTCAAAAGTAGCAAACATAATGACTTGGAAATCACATAAGGAGTTTTTAATCATGATTTCTGTAAAAATTAGTTTTATTTTATCTAAATTTGAATTAATTCAAGTACAAAATTACATTTTGTAATTCTATTAGAATTTAGGTCAAAAGATGAAAGTCCCTTTTATCAGATAAAAAATCCTATGACAGGGGAGCGATATGGCCTCCACACAGGAGGTCCCGGTTTCGGTTCCGGGTGCCTCCTGAAAAAATAAAAAACAAACAACAAGCAAAACAAACAAAAAACCAACTCAGGGAAGCCCATGTGGCTCAATGGTTGAGCTCCAGCTTCCCACATACAAGGTCCTGGATTCAATCCCAGCCCCCGGTACCTCAGGAAAAAAGAAAAAAAAAATCCTATACAAATTGGTTAGCTCTGAGTTCTAGTCTCAGGTTCATACTGCTATGAGAGTTTACGTTAATTACATTCTACACTTCAGGGCCTCTCAGATATCCATCTCACATCTTAGGGCTGGAAGGAATTTATATGATCTAGTTCTAGTATAATTCAGCAGCTTAAAATCTCATGTAATAAATTGTAAGACATTCTAATTTACATGTTTATGAGAAAAATTCCAAATGTAGCAGGCAGTAGACTAGCTTTCCAGAGATATCTACATCCTAATCCGTGGACCTGTGAATATGTCACCTTAAATGAAAAAAGGAACTTTTGCAGATATGATTAAGTGTAAGGACCCTGAAATGAGGAAATTAGCCTGGGTTATCCAGGTGGGTCCTGTCTGATGACACTGAGTTCTTAAGAGCATAGAACCTTTCCGGGCAGTGTCAAGAGAGATGTGAGGATGGAAGAAAGGTCAGAGCGAGCTATATTACTGGCTTTGAAAACGGAGGAAAAGGCAATAAGCTAAGGAATATAGGCCGTCTCTTGATAACTGGAAAAGGTAAGGAAACAGAGCTTCAGAAAAGACTGCAATCATGCTCACTCCTATATTTTAGCTCAATGTGACCTGTGTCATATTTCCATTCTACAGAACTGTAAGTTAATAATTTGCATTGTTTTAAATTACTAAGTTTGTGGTAATTTGTGACTGCAGCAATAGAAAACATACACCAAAATTGAAGAAAATTCTGGAGAAAATAAGACTTTAAACTTTCATAAAGACAATGTATTTATGCATCACTTGTATAAATAAAAGCTGAACTTTATCCTTTTAAACTTAATGACTATAAAATGAAATACTACATATTTCTAAGAAAATTAATCATAAACATCTTGATTCAATTATTAAATGCATGCTTGGATTTAAAAAAACAAAATCATTAAGATTAATTACATACCTAATTGTTCTATAATACTTGAAACCATCCCAAGAGGCTTTAATTCAATATCTTCCGGCAGAGTAATAGTGAGTTCTTCAACAGAAGGTAGTTGCTATAATAGAAAATGAATTACTATTACTCCAGCTTCAACATAACTTTTAAAAATGGATATTTCTTCCATTAAAAGTGCTGTACAAATTTCTGAATATATAATCTTAAATGCTTATAGCATCTCTTTAACTTTTTTTTTTAAGCGGTGGCATGGTCTTCTGAAGGCACTTCCTCCACCACCAACATCTCCCCAAGTAATTGACTGACTAAGTCTAGAGTATATACACTAAATCCAACTATACTAAGTACATATACTATCTTCCAAATTCTTCGTATCACACTTGAACAAGAGACAAGAAAAAGAGCTATTGTCAAGGAATCCAGCATAAAGAAAAGCAACAACTTCCAGGGACACTGCATTTAAAGAGAAATAATTCTACTGGTAGTTATAATTCCTCCATGGGATAACTTCCTCTCTTGGATGCTTTGTTAATTTGGTTAATTAATTAATGTGACTGTGATTAAAGAGTTGAACAAACAGAAGCAGCAGCAATCTCTTCTGTAGCTGTGTGAATAAGAGGTGAATGTCTCTCTGGTCTCTTCAGGAAAAAAGGAAATGACACCTGTCAGCCAAATAAAGAACTCCTGGAAAAAGAACGTAGGTGTTAGCCCATAAAAGCTGTGAAGGTATTGCCTGATACCTTCTCTCTCTAGGTTAAAAACTAAATTTCTTTATAACTAAAGATTTCTTCGCCAACTCTTTTATTGACTCAGTTGCAAACTGTATCTCAGTTGCTATAGAAACCTGATATAGAAGTAAAGATGAAGTTGAAGAGAAATCTAAGAATAAACAGACCTTAGCCTTTAGATTAAATAAACAGAGCTTTCAGTGGACCTTAGCCAAAAGATCACTATAAACTCTCAAAGAAGAAGTTTTTCTTTAAGAAGTCTTGAAAATGCAAGACCCTATCAATGGTATGTTAGTAATAAGGTTTGGGAGGAGAAGGGTGACTTTTGAAGAAATGATGAAAAGGATGGGAAAACCCAAATAATTCAAAGGGTATTGCAGATGTATCATGTGTAATCGTTTTCTCCAAAGGGTGACTCAAGTAAGATTACTTGTATTGAACCAAAGTAGAGAAGTAGGTATCTAAAGTTATCCTTTCCTACTGGGAGATGCTATTCTTTGACCAAGGATTACTTACAAAGAGCTGCACCTAGGGTCTCTACCAACTCATTGCTGAAGAAAATCAGTGACTGGCCTCTGTATTGTTAGTCTGTCTGGTATTAGAGGAAACAATTGTTGTTCAATCTGTCAGAATTTTTCTGAGTACCTTTAGGGAGAGACATCTACTTGCCATATCCATATATTAAATATGGAAAACCTTTTCCTAGTATGGCCATGGTTTGAAAGTGGCCCATATATATAACAGAACAGAGAAAGAACTTCAGTTGTTAGACTGGTGAAGAACATGTTACATGGATTAGTCTTGTTTAAGAAGTTCTTAGCTACAGGGACCATGTGCCCTGTTCAATATGTGACTAAAAACCATAATGTTGATGATATGTGAAGAAAAGAACTTTAATGATATTTTAGAGATCTGGGAGATGGGTCTCACATTGACTCTGGCTCTAGGAATGGCAACTCATACAACTTGTGAATGTACAAGTATAGTTATGACATCTGCCCTATTGCTTAGCTGAATTAAAGTAAGACCCATATCAAAAACTTTTACTACCGTAGCACTGTGATAAGGCTCACCAGTTAAGACCCAATAAAGGGAAGCGGCTGTGGCTCAATCAGTAGGGCTCCCGTTTACCATATGGGAGGCCCCGGGTTCGGTTCCCGGGGCCTCCTGGTGAAGGCAAGCCCGCCCACAAGGCGTGGTTAGCTGACCCAGAGAGCACAAGTAGCAAGGGGGGGATAAATGAATAAATAAATAAAATCTTAAAAAAAAAAAAAAAAAAAAAAGACCCAATAAAGTCAGGAATATGTTGGTAGAAGAAGGGGTAGGGATGTCTTAAAAAAAGAAAATGCTATTAGATCATTTGTGAAACTTCAGAAACTGGGTGGGAGGGTAGACCATATATATAGCTTTAACAGCTAAAGCACAAAAATCAATGTTATTTTCAAAAAAGTATTTTGACCACAAAACAAAAGGCCTCTGGGTTTTTGTATTTTCTACTAGGAGGAATAAAGGCCCATCTAATATAATCTTTATACGTTGACATAAATTTAAATCCTTAATACTTCTTTAAAAAATTAAATATAAAAGTATTACATGTTTTCTTTTTCTCTTTAAAAAAAAGAAAAAAAGGGGGGGGAGGGGAATTCAAGGAATACAAAAGGATACAAAGTGAAAACCAAAAATCCCTTTGACCCTATTCCTCTCAATTTCCCAATTCCACTTCATAGATAACTCTATTGTTAACAGTTTTTGTGTCTTTAAAACACATTTAGTATGAAGATATAAATTTTACATTTCTAACTTTAAAATATTTCACTTAAATATTCATACTTTAATGCAAGCTACTCTTTTTACCTACCATATTCTGCACATCTTTCTACACCAATTCATAAATCTACCTAATTTTAATTTATTTAAACCTTCTTATGGTAATCCACTATATAGGTGTACATAACTTATTTCACCAATCACCTAATAAAATATTTAGGCCATAATGTGCCCACCTGCCCACCCCACCCCCATTTTTCTTGTCATTACACACACTGATCTAATAAGCATTCTTTTAAATATATCTGTGTGTGACTCCTGGGATAAATTCTTTTAAGTGGAACTGTTGGGTCAGAAAGAATTAATACCTTTAATTTTGACATATACTGCTAAATAGCATTTCTTTTTTAAAAGGTTACATCAATTCATACTTATACCAACCACATAAGAGATTTTCCTACGCCCTTGCCATCACCAAGAAGAAAACTATTTATTTTAAAAACAATTTATTGAAGTATATCATTCATACATGAACATACATAAACTGTAAGTGTTCAGTAAACATCGTGATCTTACAAAACAAACATGCATAACATCATACAGGGCTCCCACAAACACCCTGCATTGTTGTGAAACATTTGTTAACAAATCATGAAAGAGCATCGTCAAAGTATTACTACTAACTATAGTCCGTATCTTCCTCCCCCATACATTTTTTTAAGGATTTATTCATTTATTTACTTTTATCCATTTTTACCCCCGCCCCCCGTTTTTGCTGTCTCTCTGTCCATTCACTGGACAACTCTCTGTGTCCATCTCCTGCCCTTTCTTCTCATCCTTCTCCTGCCTTCACTGGGATTCGATCCTCGGAATCTACAATGTGGGAGAGAGGCATCCTACCTCCTGTGCCACCTTAGTTCCTGGTTTTTCAGTGTGTCTTGCCTTGGCTCTCCCTTGTGTCACTCTCTTGTTACATCATCATCTTGCTGCGTGGCTCATGGGGCCTGGAGGCCCACGCGCCTTCTATATTTTTCTTTTTTTAATTTTTACCAGGAGGTCCCAGGGATCGAACCCAGGTCCCTCCATATGGAAGACAGACGCCCAACCACCCGAGCCACATCTGTCCCCCTGCTATATCTCTTAAAGTTGACCAAAGATAACCAAAGTTAGCCTTTTCCCATACAGGATGATCATATAATAAATCAGGCTTAGTTTATCACCAGCATTCTAAAAAGTATGGTTTCTAACATAGCACATGTTTAGCCTACCCTGATTATCACAAAATCTGGTCAGCAAGAATATTCGCAGAGAAAAAAACTTTAAATCCCTGACTGATGTGTAACATAGTATCTGGCTTTAATGTGAATTTCTTCATTAATGAAGACTGAACATCCTTGCATCATGTTTCTTGGCCACTTGTATGTGTTTGTGAACTGTTTGTGAACTTTACACCTATTTCTTTTGAAAGTTTGTCTTTTTATTAATTTTCAAGAGAACTTTTGATTGTTAAGGGTGATTTCCCTCCATCAAATGTGTAGCAAATATCGACTCCCTTTTCCCCCAGCATGTTGTTTATAGTAAGTACCCAATATAGAATAATCCACTTCCCCCTACTGATTTTGAAAAACAAATTTAGCATATACAAAATGTACTTAGGCCTGTTCCACTGATCTATTTCAGCATCAGTACTAAACTATTTTTATCAACTGTAGCTTTTATATATTTTTTAATATTTGGGGAGAGTTCTAGTTCATCAATAATTTCCCCCTTGGAATTTTTCTAGGTATGTTTATTTTTCAAGAGAAACTTTAGAACAATTGTTAGTATTAATTGAGATCACATTTAATTATTTTCATCTTATAGGTCCTACTTATTCCTTATGCTTATTACAAGCGATTTTACAGATCTGTTGCTATAATTCCTAATTATTTTATATCTCATTGCTATTATACACGGACTCTTTATAAAGTATTGTAAGTTAATTTTGTTTCCAACCATCATGTTGTAATTTCTTATTTTCTTGTGTGTTCTCTATATAAGCATATCCTCAAAATACAAATTTTCTTCCTCTTCAATATTTGCATATCATATTTTTCACTTTTCAAATGACATTATTGGTACTTCCAGAATATTAAGTGTCAAGCAATTGTAATGATAGTGGGCATGATTTCTGACTCAACTAGGAATGTTTCAAATGTTAAGCATAATGGACGGGAATATACAAAACCAGGATATTTGTAGCAAGGCAGTGGCTCACAACTTGTGATCATAGACAGGGTCTATGATTCCCTTAATTCCTGTTCCTACTTCGTTTCTAATAAGCAGAATGAAATGCTGTGCCTACAATTGGGGAGCATCTCTGATCTCTTGTGGAACCAGACTTAGGGGAAAAAATTGACAGATATTTATGATCACCACCATACTTCTAATTCCAGTTCAGTGATCATATCATAGTATCTTGTAACATACAAATGTATACAGTTTCCTTAGCATTCCTTAAAAAAGCCATTGAAGAGATTAAGTTGCCTCCTGATAGTATTCTTTATAGAAGTAATATCCATGAAATAGCTATACCAAATACTCTGTAGAACACAAGATATATAAAGAATCAAATATTGTCCACAAAACATGTAAGATAGATCAAGAAATGAAACCAGCCCTGTACGATTCCAGGTTAAGAGTCTTTATTATGGCACTGGCATTTGAAAGACCATTTAAGTCAATGAATATATTTGCGTTAAGAATGACAGACATTTTGAAGACTGTATCAAGGGAGAAAAGATTTATTTGTTCCCTTCAAATGAATATGCTAGGAAAGAGGGAGTGGACAAACAGGGAAGAAATATCCCAAACTCCATCAATTCTATGTCAAGAAATCACCCCAAGGAATGTGCTTTCCCTGAAGATTGTTGGCAGGTTCAAAGATGTAGAACTTGAGAAGGTTCAAAGAGGTCAGATCTCTGGAAAATTCAAAAAGGAAGTTCCTTGGATTGTCATGTTGGATAAGGCAATATAAGATCTTGCCTTGTTTAGATTCTCAGTTCAAATGTCACCTTCCATCCCCAAATTACTAAATCTAAATTACTGTACACTACTACCAACACTAGTCACTCTATCAAATTTATCCTGCTGCATTTTTTTCTTAAAACTCATTACTGTCTTAAATCTATTTATTTGCTTAACATGCATTTCCCTACCTACAATATAAATAAAAGAATAACTAGGACCTAGTCAGGCCTTGTTCACTGCTATAGCACCCAGCATAATCATTAGCACATAGTAGGTGCTCAGTATACGCTTACTATATGAATTGATCTACCTCATCAGAGATGAAAGGCCAAGATAAAAAAAAAATCTCCGAAGAGGTCAGTCTTTTCCAGACAGAACAGAAATTAGATAATGAGACTTAATTCCTAGAATTCGCTAGAGAATCCTTAAGGAATGAAAAGGACATCAACGCAACTTTCTCAAAAATAAAGTAAAAAAGGAAGGTTTCCAAGGAAACTTAACTGCTTAGAACTGATGCAGAGGTATACCTTGCTTAGCAGCAGTAAACATTATTAAAATTAATAGATTAACACCTCGTTCTCTGATAACACAGCAGCTGCTTCTGGTAAGAGAACAAATAAATCTCCCCAGTCTCGTAATCTCCTTTGAGGAAATAAAAATCAATCACTTTGCTTTTCCATTTGTGGGGAGTGTATGGGGGAGGCAGAGAAAGAGAATCACAAAGACATACGCCAGTAAGGGAAAAAAAAGCCAGAAGAACTCATACTGGAGAGACTATCATTCTGACAGTGCATATAGGATATGAAGAATCTGAAGTAAAAGACGTATTACAAACTGAAAAACTGAAAGCAAAGGTGCTAAAGAAGGTCTGGAATGAGACCACCTTCATCATACAATAAGCAAAACCCAAGTGTATACAAATAAAAGACAAAAAGGCTATTTACTGCAGTTTAGAAAGACTGGAATATAAGCCTGAATTATCCTATCATCATTGTGGAAAGAGTAATGTGAATGGGTAGGCAGGAAGAATCACTTTTATTCTGTGTGATTTCATTTGATTATTTAAATTTAAGTAAATTAATGAAAATTAAGGAAGATTTAAAATTCAATTGTCAGCTGCACTAACCACATCTTAAGTGCTCAATAGCAATAAAGAGAGTGTGGATATAAAACATTCCCACCATTGCAGAATGATCTACTGAACACTACTGCTTTACATCCTTACACATCTAAACAGCATTCCATTACAAAACACATGATCAGGTATTAATAGCATCAATCAATTTCCAGCCACTTATCCAAGTATAATTTTAAGACTATATTATAACAATATATAGCATATTACTAGGAAGTCTTAACACTAACATGTATACTCTACTTAGGAAATAAAAATTTGTGATAAATTTCTATTTTCATCATTGTTACTTCTCAAAATTAAAATTTTAGAAACTAAAAATTTTGGATGTACATTATCTGAAACTAGAGATAAAAATCTATGCCATCATTTAATTAAATTAGTATTATATATGCTTATTAGTTCAAAATATAAGAACAGGGCAAATAGTTTTTTGGGGACATATTAACTCAACACTTCTATATGTAATAACAAAAGATAAGAAAGGAAGAAAACTATTTCATTCACATCATCAGCAAAAGAAAAAGATGCATGGAAATAATAAACCCCAAAGAAAATTCAACATACTAAAGACACTCATTCATTTAATTCTAACACTCTATAGTCCCAAGTCAAAGGCTTTAAGAGTCAATATGGTCCAAGCAAGTATAATTTAAGAAAGCTTACATCAGCTGATACAGTCCTCCTTCACCATGAAAAAATATGCTACATTATTCAGAAACCAAACAAAGTTCAAATAATCAGGCTCCATTTTTGCTATCCACGTTTCCACAAGTACTAAAAAACTATGTTTTCTAGGACTGGGGAAGGACAGAGGAAATGAGAGGTAACTGCTAAGGGGTGTGGAGATTTTCTTTTTGGAGAAATGAAATTGTTCTTCATTTTTTTGTGGTGAAGAATGCACAACACTGTGATTACACTAAAAGCCAATGATTTTGGATAGCTTGCATGGTATGTGATTATATCTCAATAAAACTGCTTTAAAAAAATATGTTCTGGATCTGTCTCTCTCCACCTAGATGGTCACAGTTTCAAGTTATTCTCTGGCATCAGTTTTCTTATAAATAATAAGGTGGGGAAAGTAGGCAAAAGATCTGAATATTAATACAAATGGCTAACAATGCAGTAAAAAAAATATCCAACTGCATGTAACCAAAAAGAAAGCATATTAATATAAAAATTATATACCATATACTTGAACAAAATAATTACTATGATTTTGTGATAATAGATATTCATAATTATGGCATTAAAGAAATGCAGAGTCATAAGCATACTTCTGAAATATACCAAAGCAATTACCATCTGTGTTTCAAGAGTATTTATTATATTGAGTCTAACATCTGTGTAGCCTACAAGGTTACACAATTAAGCACTATACTCAAAGAATAGCACATAACATTAAATACCCTGTTAAAAATTAAATTGTAGCTGCATCATTGGAGAAATAGGTGTCTAATACTTCTAACACAAAATGAAAGGAGCTAATGTGTGAAAAATGACCTTTTGAGAAGATAACATTCATACCTCACAAGGGGTCCTGACTTTCCTAGCTCTTTAAAAGGCTTAGTTTAGCACTGGGCAAGAGAAAAAAAAAATCAGGTTTTGATGATTTTCTAAGGCAAAATTATGTAAAGAAACTTGATTTGGATTTTCACTCACAAACACAGACAGGGCAGTAGAGGATGGTGGGTAAGGAATCAAACATTCCTTTTGGATGCTAGTTCAGGGAGAGTGAGAAACATGAGGTAAAGGGAATGAAATTATCTGACCACTTTTCTTCTATTACCCAAGAATAGAGGACATAAACATGGCTGCCAATTACCTGATGCTATTAGGTGAGCCTTCACTTTTCAGATATGGTTTTCAGTAGGATCCAATCCCTGGAATATTGAGAGCCATGATTGGAAACTTTTTTTTTTTTCTACAGCTGGTAAAACATATTGGAAAAGAGAATGGATTAGGTCTGTATGCTGTTGTCAACTATGACCACATCTAGCATTTAGTCAGATTCATTATCTTCTCAGGGAGAGTACTTTTACAACTTTCCATGGAACTCAGTTATTTCTTTAACTATCACAAATAAGCATTAATTGCCCTCCTTAATTACCCCATTATATCTGGTAGTAAGAAAACTTAGGTTCACACTAGTCGATTAAATAGTTTCTCTAAAAACTGGAAGTTAAAACTTCTTTGCAGTTTCTTTATTATATTTTCTCTTTTCTTTAATGAGTACAATTCTCTCACTCTGTTGTGGTCTAAAATTAGTCTCAGACACAAAGTTCCTAAGAATACCTTGAAAAATTGACCTACAAAAATTGACCCACAAATATAAAACTAAAATAAATGTAGAATCCATCTCAATAAGGACAAAACCTCCAATGATGAATACAATTCTAAGCATATCTTTTATGTAAACTGAGGAGTCCATATTTCATTAAATCCAAGTCACTGATTTTACATATCATTAAGACAAAAGCACTACCAAATATTGTAAAATGCCATAAATTATTAGCCCCAATCTCAGAAATGCTGAAAGATTAAAAGTGCACATTTTGACAATATTAAATGTTTAGATGATAAATGAATGCAAAACCAAATTATTTCCTGAGCCCCTACTATGTAACTGATATGGGTAATACAAATGTCATATCAGGTGACAGACTTGGCCCTTTTCTTGAGAAACTTCACATTCTTGTCACCTTGTTACCTTCCATAAACATCTCATGCACCTTTCAAGGCTCAGTTCCTTAACCAATGCAGTGCAAGTTTTCTCCCTTCCACTCAGACCTGTGGCTTCTCATGTCTTAGTCCATTCATCCAGCATTCATCTGGCTTTTAGCATGAGTTGTATGCTCATTCTCTAGCTAGATTCCTTTTTTTTTTTTTTTTTTGATACTGGGGCTGGGGATTGAACCTCAGACCTAGTATGTGAGAAGCCAGCACTCAACCACTGAGTCACATTGGCTTCCCTGAGTTGGTTCTTTCACCTGTTTTGTTTGCTTGTTGTTTGTCCTCGTTTCTAGGAGGCACTGAGGACTGAATCTGAGACCTCCAATGCGGGAAGCAGGCACCCAACCACTTGAGCCATATCCACTCCCTGCTAGATTCCTTTTTTTGCTGTTGTTTTTAAAGATTTTATTTATTTCTCCCCTCCCCCCTTGTTGTTTGCGCTCGCTGTCTGCTCTCTGTGTCTGTTCACTGTATGCTATCGTCTTATTCTTAGGAGGCAACTGGGAACCAAACCCGGGGCCTCCCATGTGGCAGGAAGGCACCCAATCACTTGAGCCACCTCTGCTCCCTGCTTGTTGTCTCTCTCATTTCATTTTGTCTCTTCGTTGCATCATCTCATTGCATATTCCTGTCACATCAGCTTGCTGCCTTGCTTGTCTTCTTTAGGAGGCACGGAGAACAGAACCCGGCACATCCCATGTGGTAGGCAGGCGCCCAACTGCTTGAGCCACATCTGCTTCCCTAGATTCCTTTTTAACAGATATTCATCTCTATCTCCTAAAGCAACCAGCTGAAGTTAATTATTAAAATCTAATGGTGAATGGGGACTCTAATAAATGGACTGCTTCTGTGTAACAATAATCACATAGGACATATATGGACACTACACTAACAAAACAGTACTTCTCTGAAGTTTGAGGGCTCATTCATGCTTGATGTAATTATGAACAATGAAGCACAAAATTTTTTTTTTTTAATCTGAGCTTATAAAATCTTGATAAATGTGATGGTTAATTTCATCTGTCAACTTGGCTAGGTTATGATGTTCGGTTGTTTGGTCAAGCAAGCACTGGCCTGACTTTCTGTGAGAGTATTTCGTAGAAGGATTAGCACATAGTCAGTTGATTAATCTAGGGCTTATTGTACTGACAATCAATAAAGGAGACTGCCGTCAGCAATGAAGTCTTTTCACCCAATCAGTTGGAGAAATGAGGATTTCAGAAGACAGAAGAATTACTGCCTCTTCTTCAGCCAGCCAACTTCTCCTGGGAAATAAAATTCATCTTCAAGGGGGTTCCCGGCTTGCAGCCTGCCCTATGGAATCTGGATTTGACAATCCCCATTTTTGCATGACAAAATCCTATAATAAATCTGTTTCTCTAGAAAACCCTAATGCATAAATAACTTTCTATTCTTAGTATATATACATGACTACATCTATTTATGTATGTATGAATACACACAAACACACGAGTAGGCTTTTCATCCTCTAGAGTAGAAGACCAAACATTGTGTATAATTAGGTGAAAATATCACTCTCCTTTCCAATAATTTTTCTTTTTTCGAGAAGATGTGGGTTTATAGAAAAACCATGCAAAAAGTAGAGTTCCTCTACACACAATTCCCCATCTTATTAACTCTCTGCATTAGTGTGGTATCTTTGTTTTTTTTTTTGTTTGTTTGTTTTTTTATTTATTCATGTATCCCCCCCCTGCTGCCTGCGCTCGCCGGGTCAGCCAACCACGCCGTGCGGGCAGGCCCGCCCTCACCAGGAGGCCCCGGGAACTGAACCCGGAGCCTCCCACATGGCAAACGGGAGCCCCACTGATCGAGCCACAGCCGCCTCCCATAGTGTGGTATCTTTGTTAGAACTGATGAAACAATATTATAATCATACTATAGGTACCACTGATGTGTTGTATAGTCCCCAATTATTTTTAATTCTTTCTTCTTTCTCTTTCACTTTTCTCCCTTATCTCCCCTAATTGATCATTCATCTTCTAAACAAATAAATTTATCCAAATTTTCTCATTCTAATAATAGAAGAGTCCCATTTATTAAAGTAGCTATGAAAGCTTCTAGTTTTACTTTCAATGTGCCAAGCACACATATATGTGAAAGCATGAATATTACCTTCTCAAAGGGTCATTTTTGATGCATTAGCTCCTTTCATTTTTGTGTTGAAAGTCTTTGACACCTATTTCTCCAATGATGCATCTACAATTTAATTTTTAATAGAGTGGGTATTTAAGAAGAATGGACGTAGTAGATACCTGGAATGCAAGCAGAGGATTCCTACTTCACTTAAAAAATGTCTGGAACAATCTTCCTCCAGATGTCTGGAAGGGCTTTTCCTTGTATTTCCTTCAGCTCTCTGCCCAAATGTCCCTGGTCAGAGACTACTTTCATTCCCCAATCACATCCTATGCCCCTTATGCTGCTTTTATTTTTCTCTATTTCACTTATCTGTTGTATTTTTACTCATTTAATAGTTGTCCCCTTTACTATATGTAAGTCCCAAGAGTTCAAGAACTTTACTTTATTCAATGATACATCCCCAGTGCCTATAACAGTGCTTGGCACACAGTAGGCATTCTAAATAATAAACACTTCACTTACCTATGTGTATTCTAGTTTACAAAACAAAATACCACTTCCATCGCCCACTCAAGAATAACCTCAGCATTTATTATTTTTGAAGAGCATTGAGCAAGCATTAAAGAAAAGCTTTCTCCTTTCAAATAAAAAGCCATTTCTTAAAGAGCAGATATTCTGAGAAAAATGTTAATATAGGCCATAAGTATTCTAGGTCAGAACGTAGTAATTTCAGATATTGTATACCTAGATATAAAAAGCCATTCAATAAGGCCCACATTTAGAGCAAAATTCATAAACCAAATTAGGCCTTGAAAACAACATAATCAACAATCAAGTGTAGACCAAGGTGTAACACAGATTTCATAGGGGATGGGAGATCAAATAGGTATGAAATAATCTTCAGCGACTTCTGACCACCAGGTGGCTGAGATTTTCTACACCCACACATCAGGATGTTTTAGGGACCTAACAGTGCCCCTGAGTAGGCAGTGTGCCTCGCTTCTAGAAATGTATACAAGGCTCTCTTTCCTGTGGTAGAGAACTCACTCCATGTGGTTCACATGGGGCTGACACTACCCACCCCAACTCTCACTTCTCAAAATACCTACACATTCAGTCTCCCTTCCTTCATACTGGCTCTAAAGTGTTCCTGTCCACTCACACCAGCCTATGTACTCTTTCTCTCAAATGCTCACTTTCTTACATGTGCTCTCACACTCTTCCCCACCCCCGCACAAATGAGTGACTATGCAACTTACGTCCAAGCAACAGAATACCCATGCCACTAGCCAAATGATTTGTTCAGGATGGGTTACCAAGCCCCAAGTAAACCAGTAAGTCTTCCCCATGCCTACCAGTGCTACGGAGAAACACCTACTAAGGAACAGAGAAAGAGGCAGAGTTACAAAGACTCTGAGTACTTACAGCTACACCATCCTTGCTATTCAGGGCCAAGTCAAGCTCTTGCCTTAAAGTTCAGAGTTAAAGCCCTCATGTAGTCTTACTCTTTCAGAGCCCTAAGCCAGAGATTTAGGGCAAACCAGGGAACTCATTCCTTTACCTACCTCTAGCAGCACTGGTCTAAAGGACTAGGAACTTCCAATCAGTTTCCTTCCTAATCTTCCAAATATAAAAGAAAGTGACTGGCTAATCAAGAATCCAAAACTGAAAAATAAAGACTATAACTGCCTCTTGCATCCTCCCTGAAAAAATCCTTTGGAACTTGCCCAAGAACTGACCAACCCACCATTCCAAGTTTTAAAAACTAACATACTTTCCCATTGAAAACGGAATTTCTTCATATGAGCCAAACATACACTCATACATTTCATATTACTTTCAACAATTATATTTTCTTTTCTCAGCTTTATGTACTGTCTGCTTCCCTCAACTAGATATATTATGAGAGCAGGAAGTGGATCAGTCATTTATGGTGCTTGGCATACAGCAGGTACACTAGAAAATTTTCATAAAAGAATGAATGAATTTAAAATGCCTATTCATGCACATACTCTACAATCATGTATTACTGTTGACTCTGTACCCCATCACCTGTTATGTACTCTACTGGGCACTATGGCAGCTACAAAGGTCAGATACAAACTCACAACTCAAAGAACATGATTACTGGCCTTTCTAGGGTCATGGACCCTTTTTGACTTTCTGATGAAAACTATGGGCACCTTATCCAGAAAAATACCTAACAAATAAGTTAAAATTCTGCATAAAATTCAAGGGATTCCCAAGGTGAGAACTCCTGACCTAGTAAAATAAATAAGGGAACAATATATATACATATGTAAAAGTACTGGGAGTCTTTTTTGTTGCTGTTGGTTTCTGTATTTAAGGGGGAACTTAAATGATCAAGATACAGGGAAGAGAGCCCAGACAAGTCCCCTGATATTTTCAGAAAATAGCCTTTATTTTAGAGTTTTTGTGTAGTGGGAAAACAAAACAAAACAAAACAAAACAACAACCAAAATGCCTGTAGCATGAAAACATTAATCATTGATGGAATGGCATACAAACATAGGAGTCTAATACATGAAGCTCAAGTAATAAAGGAAATTTCTTAATATACATAGAGAAGTGAAAAGGAGAATCCAAAAAAAAAAAAAAAAAACATGAAAAGTGTCTGACTGCCTCTAGGTTTTAAAATTTTTTTCAAACCTTGAATTCATTGCTTCAAGTGTTACATAATAATTGTAATTAGTAATTATATTTTAATAAAGTGTTAATAACAACTAGAAGTACAAAGGGGGCAAATAAGCATGTGGCAATATATTCTGAGACTTTGAGGAGAATTTCCTCTTGAATCATGAGATTATAACCAGACTACCATCATCCACCTACGAAGCGATTATAGCTTCAGAGAAAATAACCTTACAAGAGTTGACCTTGCAAACCAAACCTATCAAGTGCCAAAACATGTCATTTTACAATAAATGACTTTTCTCTAATTTCAATAATATAAGCTCTCCAAAGCCTTCAAGTAAATAGAAATCCTAAGAAGCCCAACCAATCTAATTTCACTTTCTGCTGCTCTAAATGCAACCAATTAAAAGAGAGATTTCAATTGCTATTGAGTACAATTTTCTGTCTTTTGGAACAAAGCAAAGTTGTAAATCTACATAAGAAATATCTTCTAGGGAAGATAAAAAATGGGAAGGACCATGCTAAAATTGATGCTCCAGCAAGAATAATCAAATGTTAGGGTTAGAAGCAATCATAGAAATTATCCAAATCAATCCTCTTTTACCTAATAAGGCCAAGACATGGCAAAAGTAGCCTGATAAGAAGTTGAGGAAAATAGTCTTGAAATTTATGAAGCAAATGAGATGAATATCAGTACTATAACATATTTTAAAACATGCAAATTAAATCTAATAATATAATCAAATACTTACGTTAAGAAGTAACTCATCTTTTGTTTTAAGAGGAAAATTCTTATTTTCCTTCTCAACTTGTAAATCATCTTCTCCATCTGACAGCACTGGAGGAAGTGATACATGAGAAGAAGAGGAAGATGAGGTGGAAGATGAGGAGGAGGAGCTTGAACTATCTGAATCTGTTTCACTACAGGGAAGAAACAATTGAAAACAGTTAAGTATTATTACAATGATATCAAAATAAGATTATTCAACTAGAAAATATTTACTTCACTATTTATTACATGTTTACTGCTACTACTATAATTCAAAAGCTAGTATTTCAAAGTGGAAAACAGTATTTACTTTTGCACCAACCTAATATTTACTTCTTTTTCTAGCTCTCAGAGCACTTTTTTCAAATTGCCTAGTAGAGACTGTCCTACACTATAACATAATTAGTTTAAAAAATGTCCTCCCAGCTGGATTATTTAAATACTTAAACCCGTATGTATCAAAACATCGCCTAGTCAATACAGGCACTAAGTTGGACACCCTTTTCACTTTTCCAAATATTTGATACTCTCTGCATCTCCCATAAGCCCAAAGCAGTGTCTTGATTGATACTCTGTTCTCCTATTATGATGATACATTCCAACATTTGCGTCCTTTAAACTTTTTCCCAAATCATCTACCACTTAGTTCACTCTCACAGGTACATAAATAGGAAATCCCACAAGTCTTAGGACTGCATGGTAATTTTCACCAACTCTATTTTAATCATTATTTTGGCTTTTATTTATCATCTCTCCTATTAGAATAGAATGTAGGATGGGCATCATGTCTATCTTACCCATCTGTCCAGAACCCAGACAACATACTCAAATATTTGTAGACAGTGTTCTACACTAAATATGGTTTAGTAACATCCTACATGCTCAAGTCTCTCCCACCACAGAGGTTTCCCACTTAAAAGACAGAAGAAAACAAAAAGGCTTTTATAAAAGGTAAGAAAGTGTAAAACTGTACTAAATAAGGATGTTCAGCTAATTCCAAGAACTTGAATTTCCCAAAAGGATTCTGCGAGTTAGCATAATTATCAGGCGCCAACTATAAAACAGAATAATCCTCTTCCTGATGCTCAATAAACCCAGCTCAAAAAAAAAAAAAGAGCATAGAATAAACACACACCCAAATCTGATTTAAAAAAAAAATACAGACCAGACAGAAAACCCAAATTAACAACCCTAAGGATACAAGCCAAACTCGGTAGCTATGGTAGTAATAAGTAATCTAATATCTTCAGATTCTCTATATTCTAACTAAAAATGCTATGGTTTATACATAGGATCTTTCAGACTATTAAATTTAGGGAAGTAGGGAGTGCGAAACGCAGATGGCTAGGAATGGGCGGTCCCAGCTACAGGTCAACACGTGCGCCAAAGCATCGGCCATCTCCCCTCTTTCCTGGGACCACGCGGGCAAGCTCTCGGCCCGCCCCGCCCCCCCCCCCCCCCCCCAAGGCCAAAGCTTTCCTCGCTCATCGCACGAGCCCATTTCCCGAAGCTCTGGAGCCCCGCAGGCACCCGACCTGTCTGAGTCCGAGTCCGAAGTCTCCAAACAATCGGGGTTCCGCGCGGGATCCGCTGTGCCCAGGCCGGTGACGCAGTTCCCGCCGGACGGCCCTTCTGGCTGAGGCAGTGGCGCCGGGCTCCCACCGGCAGCAGAACTCAGGGCGACCTGAGGTGGCTGCTCCCGAACAGGCTGGGCCTCCGCGGCCGGTCCTGCATCCGGAGACCCTTCAGCCGGCTGCAGTGGCGGCTGTGGCTCTGGAGAAGGAGCAGAACCCGGAGACTGCGCCGCCTGATCTTCGCCAACCCCCAAGCAGGTACCATTGAATTTCAGTGTCTCCAACTGAGCGGCGGCGGCCTCCACTACCTCCATTGCGCCGCGCCAGAGTAAGAATCGGGCTCACGCTCTAGGCTCGCGGACAAGCTCGTGGCTCGCTCGGGAAAAGATAAAACAATCTTCGCAACGCGCGCAGCAGTGCCTGGGCCCAACTTCCCGCGTTTCTCGGGTAACTACATGTGGAGCCGTCCGGAGACACGCCCCCGCCATTTACTAAGCGGCACTTCCGGGAGAGCGTGTGACGTAACGTGACGCGACGGGCACGACGGCGCGGCGGCACTCGCAGGGGGCGGAGCAGGTCCTCAGGACCAATGGAAAGCAGGCTACCGACGGCTCTAAGCGCGCGGCTCTTACTGCATTTTTGGACCTCACGAAGTGTGGCCAGAAGGCTAGACTTTATATTGCTGGATCTGGGCCAGTGCTATTCTAAATGAAGACAAGAAGGAGGGATTATGGGGCAGGGGAGATGCCTCAGAGTAGGAAGGTCTGTGCATCAGATACTTGAAGCAGGTAATCTTGAAAAGACTTTTCTAATAACTGCATTGAGGTTAGACGAAGTTAGATTGATAGGTGGTAGCAAGTATAATGAGTATTCATTTCAAAAAATTAACTATTCCATTGTTTGTATTCCTCCAAAGTACCCTAAACGTAATGTTTAGCAGTGGGCGAAATTTTCCTGTTTGTTGATGTTATGATGATGACTACATTATATTTGACTCTGCTTCACAGAAATGATGGGGATGAAACTAAAATGTACTAACTTAACCATAGGAAGTCTTTCTCATCACCATACGGAGGGCAAGTAAAAAATTTGGACTAAATTAGAAATCAGAATTTTCTGGTTTCCTATCAGTTTGATACATAAGTCCCTTGAGTGATTATAAACAGTAATCATTGGTACCATTTATTAAATATGTGTATTTGCCAGGGCTGTGCTGAAGGTTTTATAAATTACTCATTGAGAACTTACATGCCTTATACAGTAGTAGACCCTTCCTGAAATTCGGTTTAAGAATATTGGCTTGGTCTGTTTTTAAAAGGAGCTTACAGCCTAGTTGAAGGGAAAAGATTCAATACACAAGGCATAACTAAAAAGTTATTTCAAATATAGAGTATAAAAGTTTATCAGTAATGAGAAGTTTATGATGGGTGGGTTTTGTCTTGGAAATCCTCCAAAGTGAAGCAAGAATTAAACTCACTAATGCAATGATTAAGCTGAGCTCAGAGTTCCCAGCTAAGCAGACATGTGCTCAAATCTCAGCTCCACCATTTCCTTGTTGGTGTAATTGTGTCCTTGGGCAGGTAACCTAACATCTAAATCTCATTTTTCTTACCTGAGAAATGGAGATAGAAGTAATATCTCATTTAGTTGATGTGAGCATAGGTAGGCAAAGGTAGGAGAAGGGAGATAACTGGGCAAAGGAAAAGGACCAACAGAAAATTACCATCAGAAAGTACCTAGCTGAAGTGGAAAATCAACCACCCAAGGCCTAGCTCCCTAGGCCTAATGCATTAAGATACCAGATGACAAAAGGCCCATCCATCACCTGATCACCACATGATTCACCAATCCCTCCCCTGGATAGTTCCCACTCTGAGGAATACTGAGCCAGTAAAAAGTTAGAGTTTTCAGTCCCTCTTTTGCATAAGGCTAACCAGTGAGAATGTTGGCACTTACAAGTCCTAATTTGCATGGAGGGGAAACAAGGGGGTAAGCCCAACCTTAATAAGACAGTACCCTCAGCCCCAGCAGGTGCGACTGTTGTAACGTAGAGCACAGAGCACGTCCACACTCCTGTCTTGAGTGTGTACTTTCAGTTGAAATTAAATTTTCCTGCTACTATATGACTAGTCCTTGAATTCTTTCTTGCGACTGTATCAAGAACCTTCCTACCCTAGGTTAAGGTCTTTCTCCAAGACTTCCCAGTGCCCCCCGACATCAGTTTTATGCAAGAAAATGATATGTGACATACACATATTAATTGTGCAAAAATACTTGATGAATGGAACAATGCTGCATGAACATATGAATGAAATAGTTCAGTGACAATGACCTTGCAAAGTATGCAAAATGAATTTGAGGAGGGAAAAAATTTGCGTCAGAATGACCCTATAGCCAGCCAAAAGTTTTTTTTTTTTTTTTTTTTCCCAGAAATTAGGTGATGAAAGTCTAAACCAGGGTTAGAGGCAATGACATAAAGGAAATACTGAACATTAGGAGAAGAACCAAAATACTCTTAAAATTTCTTACCTAGGAAACTAGAAAGATGCTCATACTACCAATGAAATGGTACACCTGTCAATTGAAAATACAAGTAGGTATTCGAAACTGAGCCTGGAATTCAATAGAAAAATTAAGACCAGAAGCATAGGGGATGAGGCAAATCGCACTCATTTGTTCAATAATTATTTACTTAACACCACTGTGCTGTGCAATGCTCTATGAGCTGGGCATAAAGAAAGCTGAGTAAAATACAACCCCTGCCCTTAAAGAGCTAACAGTTTTGTAGAAAAGACAAGTTGGAAAACAAACTATAAGTACCATATAGAGCAATGTACAAAGATCTTTGAGAACACTGAAGAGAGAGACGGTGCTTGGGAAAATTCAGGAAAGCTTTACAGAGGGGTTGACAGTTGAGCAGAGCCTTTAAACAAAACCAGTAATCTGAGAAAGTAAGAACTTCATAAAAGAATAAATAAAATCCTGTGCTTTCCTACATAAATACATGCAAACACTTTTAGAAAAAAATCCAGACTCCCTGGATTTTTTTAATATACCTAATCTAGCCCTATTTAGCTCTCCAACTACCATCTCTTAACAGTTTCCTCTCCCTTGTACCTTATACTCATCTCACTGGCTTTCTTGATCTCCCTTCAGCACACCAAGTTGATTCCTTACATCTGGCTTTTTCACTTTGCTGTTCTTCTCTTCCTCATATTAACATGGCTTATTTCCTCATGTTACACATGTCTCTGCTCAGATATTACTTCCTAATGAGGTTTTACCTGATCGCCCTTAGGGTGTCCCCTAACACTAGTCACTCTCTGATTCATTGCTCCTTTTTTTAAATTGGACTTATCTTCACAAGAAATTATTAAATTTATTTACTTCTTTATTATCTGTTTTCCCATAAAAGTAAGTCTCATCAACCCAAGATCTTTGTTTAATTCACAGTTGTTTTGCCAGTGCCCAAAACTTTAATAAATGCTATAAATATTTCTTTTTGTTTTTTTATTTTTATTTTTTAAAGATGCTTAGATTACACAAATGTCACATAAATAATTATTTCTTAATGAAAGAAAGAAAAATAATAAAACTTTATGTAACAACCACAGTAAGGGGGCCGATTTACAGATAAAAGTGCAGATGATGCTTAAGTTATTCATTCAATTTAAAATGAATATGATGCTATCTAAGTACAGCTACCAGTTTTAAATTTTTTAAATCTCTTTACTGTGGGTGGGGATGGTCTCCTTAAGGGTAAGAATAGCTGGACCTCCACCTACCTTTAAACTAGGTCAAATTTTGCAACTAGTACTTTATGTAAGTTCATGAATGTTTCAAAATGTTCTGAATTTACCCACTCTCCTACATTATTCCTAGCAGTTGCTAAACTAGCCTGAAGTCTTTGGCCTAAGGCCAAAAGCTTAGAAAACTTGAAAGACTGAATACCTCATAGGATCACTATTAAAATTAAGAGTTTGCCTCAGCAAATTAAAAGCCATATTACATTTGAGAGCAAATATGTAAAACCTACACATAATTGTTAAAGTGCAAAAGCAAAATTTATAAGAGGCAATTTATTTGAAAAATAAATAGAATTTTGGAAGCTCAGCATTCTCTATTTTTTGTAAAAACTGCAAAATTTTACAAGGAAGGTAAAACAAACTGCTAATTCTTGATGCCATTTTGTAGTGCCTGGCTATTCAAAGCACAGTGGTGGATAAGAAGTGTTAGCCTCACATAGGAGCTTGTCAAGATTGCAGAATCTGCAACTCTACTCCATACCATTTGAATTAGAATCTGCATTTTAACAAGATTCCCCAACTATTTGCATGCCCGTTAAAGTTTAAGAAATACTGATTTAATGCCAATAAGTGTGGGAAATATCCCAGGGCTAGTGGTGATATTGAATGTTGAATGTTTTACAAAAAAATTAGTTGAACCATTGCTGGTCCATGGAGTCTAAACTGAATAGACCCACCTATTTCATTGTTGATCCCTCCACTTTTATGCCATACAAGTACCTCAAAGTCTCTTGTCCAAAACTGATCTCAGCATCTGTGGTAGTTTGAGACTGCATGTACCCCAGAAAAGATCATGTCCTTAGAGCTAATCTGTTCCTTTGAACCTATTGTACGTGGGACCTTTTGATAAAATTACTTCAGTTAAGGGTCTTTGGTTAGATTACTTCAGTAAGTCGTGACCCAGGGTGGGTCTTAATCCTCTTACTTGAGTTCATTATAAATGGGATGGATATGGAGAGAGAGAACAGAGAGAAAAGACAGGAGCTCAGAGAGGAACCCACAGAAGCTGAGAGAGAAAGCCACGAGAGCAAGAATCTGATATCAATGGAACTTGGGAGAGAGAAAGCCACAAAAGGTACAGCCAGAAGCTGAAAGCAGTGGAGCCTGTAGGAGAAGGCAGAGACTGGCAGTTGTATCTTCAGGGAGAGAGCTTCACTTTATGCCTTGATTTGGACAATTTTCTCAGCCTCCGAACTGTAAGCTTGTAAGTCAATAAATCCCCCTGTAAAAGCCAACCCATTTCTGGTTTATTGCCTTGGTAACCTTTAGCAAATTAAAACAGCATCCTTTCCCCATACTTTCTCCTCCCGTATAACCTATTCTGGTCATGACACCAACATCTACCCTGTCACTCTCTATCTACTAAATCCCAGTCTCACCAATTTTCTGTGTAATTTAGTCCAATTCACTTAATTTTCTCTGATATTCAAGAAGAGTGACTTACCTGATTGGTGACTTTGGGAGAAACTACTGAACATGCTTGGCCTAGAACCTTTTGGATGCTCCTTCAGCTCTAACTGCTGGCAGAGGGGGTGACTTCTGAGCTATCCTCCATCATGCAGTAATAATAATAAGTGCAAACACATAAATAACACTGTGTGCCAGGCACTGTTCTGAGCACTATATAAATTTATTAAATTCTCTTCACAAAAAATCTGAAGTAGATAGAATTATTATCCCATTTTACAGATGAGGAAAATGAGGCTCAAAGAAGTAAAGTGGCTTACCTAAAGTCACATAGCTGGTACATGTCTCTATATATTCATCCAAGGGGGCCTGATGATTCCAGCTAATTCAGTCACTAGGTGGCAAGTCTGTCTAGACTTTGCTACAAATCTAAGCTATGTTCTCTAATCAGTTTTACCAGTAAAGATGATAGGTTATTCCTCTATCCAACTACTTCTTGTGTCTTATTTCTAAACTGCTATATATTCAGGAGGGAAAGAAAGTGATATTACTTATTGGCTACCCAAAAGTCCAACATCTTAATATATTTGCAACTATGTTATGATATTATGTTTAGTCTGTGGTACATGTGCTCAGATATAATGTTTTCCTCCTACTCTTTTCTAGTCCAGACCTTAGTTTTTTCATTTTGATTCTCCTTCCCACTCATCTGCCATATCTAGATGCAATTAAATTTCAAGTGGTTTATCACTGCTGACTTCTACCAACCTGTAACAATCAAAATTGTTGGTTGCAAACAATGTAAACCAACTCTTATTTTCTTAGGGGAAAAAAAAAATGATGTGCTGGATGTTTACGGAATACCTCACAGAACCAATGGGAAAACTGGAAAATCTGTTCTAAAATAGGCCAGATCCAACTAGGAAGCTAGTTAACCAAGTTCTCACACAAGAATAGCCTAGTTAGTTGGGAAGCGGCTGTGGCTCAATCAGTGGGGCTCCCGTTTGCCATGTGGGAGGCCCCGGGTTCGGTTCCCGAGGCCTCCTGGTGGGGGCGGGCCCACCCGCACGGCGTGGTTGGCTGACCCAGCGAGCACAAGCAGCAGGGGGGGGATAAATGAATAAATAAATTAAAAAAAAAAAGAGCCTAGTTAGCAGCTTCTGCAGTCACATCTAGAAATGCTGGTAAAACTACCACTAGTGGACACTGAATGCTTCTTCTGCTAGAATATATTCTAAATGGCTTCCTGCTTCTTTATATTCCAGTACAAACTTCACTAGGGAGCATCAGACTGGTTGACTTACGTCATGGAACCTCCAGAGGCCAGAGTTCAGGAAAAGCAGAATACATAGAAAATTAATTTCAAATGCTGAGTAGCAACACTCACCCTTTCAAAGACATATCTCAAACAAATGTCCCATGCCCCAAAGAGTATATTCCAAACCATTTCTGCCCTACTTCTATCAGAATAACAGCAATGATGGAAATGTCCTGTATCTGTGCTGTCCAGTACAATAGCCACTAGCCACATCTAGCTATTGATCACTTGAAATGTGTTTAGGACAACAGAGGAATTTCTTTCTTTACTTTATGTTAATTAATTTAAATTTAAATAGCCATATGTGGCTGGAGGTTACCATATTGGACAAAATTGTTTCAATACTTCAGAATTCTTTTCAAGCCCCCTGTTCATAATCCTTTTATTCACATTAAACATACGTTGGGAGGCAAGGAGTTGGGGGACAACCGTGGAATACAAGCTCCAGGAATCAGTCCCTCCACCAGAGCCCTAATAAACAGGCAAGAACTGTCTGAATCAACTATTTTGAAACTTCACAGCCAAGAGAGCAATATACAGCATCCAGGATAGAGTGGAAGGAAGAGGCTGGTAAGTTAGAGTAAATAGCAGTAAATTGATCTCTCCACATGGCAGTTACCATTGGCCATCCTCCATGCTCGCAGCAGGCAGCAGTGGGGTCTGGCTTCTGACATAGCTTTCTGGTGCCAGAAGGGACATAAAAATCCAGTTCCTGAAGATTTGGGGTGGTCCAATCACTGATTACCTACTTCAGAACAATGGGGGCCCAGCTCTAAGGATGCCCATTATTCCAACATGCCCCAGACAAAGTCAGGGGAAGAGACTTAAGGGCTGCATTTGCTGGTCAGGGACCTACTCAAGAAAGTGCAGCTTTAACTAGCTATGAAAGAAGCTCCTTGCACCCTTCCTGGCCCCTCACTAGTTCCAGGGCAGTTTGGAGTCCCTTTGTGGGTCCCTGACCTTGTTCTGGCTTGGGAAGACTGACTTTGGAAACTCATCTCCAATGTATCACACACACCCCCAAAATTTTGCAACTTGATACAGTGAAAGCAGTATAATAAACAATTGAGGCTGGTGAACTGGGGCAAAGACTTGCCTAAGGCTTGCAGTGGAACACCTGGGAGAGGGAGAAGGTCTGATTGCTGGGAAGTAGAGTGGACATTCAAACACCTAAACACAGGGAAACTCCTCTGGCCACTAGCAAACACAAGCCCAGGACAAGACACAGACCCAGAAAAAACAGAGGATCCTCACTTGGCATTTACTTTGGGTTGAATTTCCAGATGGCTGAACTTTGATGGAGAGCACAAGCCAACACAAAGCCAATTTACAAAGATAGTAAAAGGTGTTTTTGCTAGGTTTGCTTGGATTTGTTAGCTCTTGACACTCAAGAAAATCTCTGTCATATCACCAGCTGGATATAATCTAAAGAAACAGACATCTCTGAGAATAAAATCCAGAGTTAGCATTTTATAATATTAAAATGTACAGTGGTCAACAAAATATTTAAGGACAAACAGGAAATGATGGTCCATGCAAAGGAAGAGGACAAGAATCCAGAAAATATCACTGAAAAAGAGCAGAGTGGATGTAAGGGACAAAGATATATATATCTTTGTAACTCTGTGATCTTTTTGTAACTCAGTGGTTGAGCACCTGCTTCAAATGTATGAGGTCCTGGGTTCAATTGCTGGTACCACCTTAAAAAAAAATCATCTTCAAAATATGCAAGGAGATGAAGGAAAATACAGAAAAGGAACTAAAAGAGATCAGGCAAAATATGAGAATCTATATAAAGCGGTAGAAATGTTTTAAAGGAACCAACTGGAGTTGAGGACCACAAAAATGAAAGAATTCCCAGGAGGTTTTCAACAGCAGGTTGGAGCTAGCAGAAGAAAGAATCAGTGAACTTGAAGGCAAGACAATTAAAATGAGTTAGGTTGAGTAGTAGAACGAAAAAAAAAAAAGGCAAAAACAGCCTAAGAGACCTCTGGGACAATATCAAGCAAACCAATATATGCATTATGGGAATCCCTGAAGGAGAAGAAAGAGAAAAAGGGGCAAAAAAAAACCATACAAAGAAATGATGACAGGAAAGCTTTCCAAACTTAGCAAAAGATATGAATATGCACATTGAAGAAGCCCAGAGGGCACCAAACAAGATAAACTTGAAAAGAAATATGTCCCATCACATACTGGTCAAATTGTCAAAGAAAAGGACAAGGGAAGAGTTCTGAAAGGTTAAATACCAAACTGGTCAAACTATCATATGCAAGGTACAAGAAAAGAGTTCTGAAAGCTGCAAGAAAGCAGCAATATGTTATGTACAAGAGAATTCCAATCAGATAAAGAACTGATTTCTCATCAGAAATCATGAAGGCAAGAAGGCAGTGGTTTAAAATACTAAAAAACAGAGAAAACACCTGCCAACCAAGAATTTTATATCCAGCGAGACTTTCAACAATGAGGAAGAGATTAAGACATTCCCAATAAAAAAGCTGAGAGGGTTCATTACTATTAGACCTGCCCAACAATCAAGGCAAAATGGAGTTCTTCAGACTGAAAGGAAAGGACACCAAAGAGTGGTTAAAAGTGACATAAAGAAATAAAGACCTCCAGTAAAGGTAACCATTTTGGTAATTATAAATGCCGATATTGTTGTATTTTTTGATATATAGCTCCAGTTTTTTTGTCCCTACAGGTGCTAAATGCAAATGCATAAAAATAGCATAGATTTAAAAATCATAGAATCTATGATTTTCAACATAGAATGTTCAAAGGTATAATTTGTAACAAATCCAAAAAGTGTGGGGGATAGAGACATATAAGAACAGCATATGTATATGCTATTGAAGTCAAGTTTGTACCAATTAGATAAACTACCTACACTGACTCAAGAAAAATTACAGGGGGCAGATGTGGCTCAAATGGTTGGGCATCCGTCTGCCATATGGAGGGACCTGGGTTCGATCCCCAGGACCTCCTGGTAAAAAAAAAAAAGAAAAATTACATTTTCAAATAACTAGTAAATGTCTTTACATTGAGTTAATAATCAAAAACCTCCCGCCAAAGAAAAGCTCAGGACCAAATGGCTTCACAGGAGAATTTTACCAAACATTCCAAGAAGAATTAACACAATCCTGCTCAAACTCTTACAAAACGTGAAGAGAAGGGACACTCATAATTCATTCACTCTCAAACCAAAGCCAGATAAAGATTATCACAAGGAAGGAAAATTACAGACCAATATTTCTTATGAATATAGATGCAAGTATCCTCAACAAAATACTAGCAAACTGAATCCCATAGCACATTAAAAGAATTATACACCATGCCCAAGTGGGATTTAAGCTAGTCATAAAAGGGTGGTTCAAAATAAGAAAATTAATTAATGTAATACACCATATTAACAGAATGAAGGGGGGGAAACCACATGATCATATCAATTTATCCAGAAAAGGCATTTGACAAAATCCAGCACCGCTTCTTAATAAAAACACATAGAAAACTAGGAATGGAAGGAAACTTCCTCAACATGACAAAGGGCATATATGAAACACCCACAGCTAACATCATACTCAATAGTGAAAGACTGAAAGCTTTCATTCTAAGATGAGGAATGAGACAAGGATGCCCACTGTCACCACGATTATTCAACATTGTACTAGAAGTTCAAGTTCAGAGCAATTAGGCAAGAAAAGAAGTAAAAGGCATCCAATTGGAAAGAAAGAAGGAAATCATTCCTTATTGGCAGATGACATGATCCTATATACAGAAAATCCTGAAAAATCCACAAAACTGGGTTCGATCCCATCTATAGCTAATAGATGATTTCAACAAAGTCACAAGGTACAAGATCAACACCCAAAAATCAGTAGTGTTTCTATACAGTAGTTATGAACAATCAGTAGTAGAACTATGAAATAATTTCATTTATGATAGTAATTAATGGAATCAAATATGTAGGAATAAATCTAACCAAAGATGTAAAGGACTTGTACAAAGAAAACTACAAAACATTGCTAAAAGAAAACAAAGAAGACATATATAAATGCAAGGATATTCTGTGTTTATGGATTGGAAAACTAAATATTGTTAAGATGTCAATTATACCCAAAGCAATTTACAGATTCTACACAATCTCAATAAAAATTCAAATAACTTTTTTTGCAGGAAAGGAAAAACCAATCATCAAATTTATATGGAAGGGTAAGGGGCCCTGAATAGCCAAAGGCATCTTCAAAAAGAATAAAGTTGGAGTACTCACTCTTCCTGATTGTAATACTTATAACACAGCCAAAGTAATAAAAAGAGCATGGTACTGGCACAAGGACAAATATTAACCAATAGAATTGAATTGAGAGTTCAGAAGTCAAATCCTCACATTTATAGCCAACTAATTTTTGACAAAGGGACAAAGACCACTTAATTGAGAAAGAATGGTGTCTTAAAAAAATGGTGCTGGGAGAACTGGATCTCTGTGAAAGATTGAAAGTGAACCTCTACCTCACACCATGTAAAAAAATCAACTGAAAATTGTCAAATACCTAAACATAAGAGCCAGAACTATAAAAGTCTGAAAAGAAAACATAGGTAAGTATCTTCAGGACTTCGTGTTAAGCAATGTTTTCTTAGACTTTATACCCAAAAGACAATTAACAAAAGAAAAAAAAATAGACAAATGGGACTTGATCAAAATGAAAAACTTGCACATCAAAGGACTTTATTAGGAAAGTAAAATGGCCATCTACACAATGGAAGAAAGTATTTGGAAACCACACAGCTGATAAGGGTTCAATATAAAAAATATATAAAGAAATCCTTCAACTCAACTACAAAAAGACAAAAACTCAGTTTAAAAATGGGCAAAAGACCTGGATAGACCTTTCTCTATTAAGTATAGAATTACTATGTGACCTGGCAATCCCACTTGTAGATATATAATCAAAAGAACTGAAAGCAGGGATTCAAACAGATATTTTCATACCAATACTCATAGCAGACTTATTCACAATTGCCAAAAGATTGAAGCAAACCCAAGTGTCCATCACCCAATGAATGAATAAACAAAATTTGTACATACAATGGAATATTATTCAGCCATAAAAAGAATAAACTTCTGATATGTGACAACAAGGATAAACCTTGAAGACATCATGTTGAGTGAAATAAGCCAAACACAAAAGGACAAATCTTGTATAATCTCACTTATATGAAATAATTAAAATAAGAAAACTCATGGAGTTAGGATCTAGACTATTGGTTACCAGAAAGAATGAGGGTAGGAAATGGGGAGTCAATGCTTAATTTAACATTGCCTAACACAAGGTCCTGAAGACCTACCTTATGTTTTCTTTTCAGAGTTTTATAGTTCTAGCTCTTATGTTCAGGTTTTTGACAATTTTTAATTGATTTTTTAATATGGTGTGAAGTAGGAAGCTTTTTTTTTTTTAATACCCTGTACTTGGCTTTTTGCCACTTTATCATCTTCCATTCCTCAACTCATTATGATACATTTATGACAAAACTTGAAACTTTTCCTTCAAAGCCATAAACAACCATATCCTAATTTCTCCATCCAACATTCTGTACTCACGCTAAAATATATGAGATGTAATCTTCAAATACCTGAGTGCCCTTGAGAATTTGGACCATAGATTCTATCTTGGACTGCCCTGAGGATTCCATATACATCATAGGTACAAATGATGATCTAGTCATTGTGTCAAACCATCCTCTGCTACAACCATTAGAATGCTACTTTTATGGCAAATATTTTACCCTAGCCACATTACATCTGACTAAGAGCATAAGTTGGTGTCTGTCTTTCAGGGACTTTTCAAAGCTCTCTTAGGGCAAATGTACATTTCTATTACCCACTGCTACTAAAGCAACAACCAGATGGCCTATATGAATTGTATCCTTGAGGAATGTCTACAAGAAAAATTCTCCATGTAGGAACACAGGGTTTACCTCTTTTCCCAGGGGGCAGAATTCATATACCACAACACCCTATAATGTGGTCATTACAAGATATTAAATTAGAACTTTTGAATGAAGCATCATGACACATGTGCTGCATTCCAAAGGAAGTGCTAGACCATATGCAGAACTTCAATGGAAATAACCAAACCTCTATTACAAAACCTTAAGCCCTCTCATTCATATGAGGGATATGAAAAAAAATAGAGATGAGGATTTTATGAAGAAGGTTTTGGAAGGGATATTGATTATTCTGATTCCCACCCTCTCCCTCAATCTCCTTACCTCCTCTCCCTGCCATATCCCATAAACATAGGAAGGCCAAAAAACCTAGAATAATAGTAGCAAGCTGGGAAAGGACAAGAAACTGTGGTAAGGGGAAAAGGGAAAACAAAGACCACATTACCTTTCCCATTGTTAGTAGCCAGCTCAAAAAAGCCCTTTAACAGGGGAGAGATGATAAAATTTTATGTTGAAATCAAGTTTAGAGTTTTGATT
This sequence comes from Tolypeutes matacus, assembly GCA_026826555.1. NCBI lineage: Eukaryota > Metazoa > Chordata > Mammalia > Cingulata > Chlamyphoridae > Tolypeutes > Tolypeutes matacus. The sequence continues at coordinate 5,661,024 of JAKSZT010054457.1, forward strand.
ATCGAGGACATATTTTATTTCTGAACTGAAAATGTATTTGCCACTGAAACAGATCACAGAACTTTCTCTTATCATAGAGTAACTAGAAAAGGTAGAGGGATTAAGTTTTCACACAGATAGAAAGGATTACTCCTACAAGGATAAATCCTCCATGTCTAAGTACCAGTTACATAGTCATAGCACCCAGGCTTTTCCAGTTGTTTGCCTGTCAAAACCTGGAATAGCTTCCCACTGCAGCATACTCTTTCATAGCCATTACCAAGCACCCTACAAAAGCGCTGTGAACAAACATGCTTCGCTGAGCGCAGATGGTAATTCAAGCAAAGACATAACTGCTGCAAAGTAAAAGACTAGATTCTTGACCCATATCAAAGATCCAATGTTAGCAATCTCATCACTTTCTTGCTGAAAAATCTCCACTTTGTATATATTTTTTCCCCATCAATCTTTATTATGCCTAACTATTTTGGACACTGACTGACATCTTCTGTCCCAAACCAGTCCTGACATTCAGCCCCAGTGCCTAGCTAAGTAGGGGTTTGAGGAACACACTCAGGGCCTGCTTGCTTCCTCAAGTACACAAGAGATCAAGCACAACTGTGGTTACAGTGGAGGGAGCAAGTGAGAGAGAAGTGAGAGATGGTGACCCTCCTGGCAACCAAGTCTCCCAGGATAAAAGGGATCTCTGAGGAGGTGGTGTTGGACTAACAGGCAGAGCTCAATGCTCTCACAATAACAGTGGAGAAAGAGCCAAAAGCTGTCCAAGGGACCTGCTTTGGGGGACAGCAGATCAGAACAGTGCTACACAACTCGCAGGAGGGTGAGGGACAGAGAGATGAAGAAACCAAAGCAACAAATGTGAGTTATCAAGCCCCCACAGTGGCTGGGAAGGGCTCCCCTCTTCCCCCCACCCAAGATATTAAGCCAGGGTAAAGCTCCTAGATCACTGCAGTCAACTGAGAAGGGAACAGACATCCTCCTCCCTGTCAGCTATTTCAAGGGAAAAGGGAGAGGAGGTTGGGGGGCTTTTCTTCAGTGAATTTGGCCACCAGAGCTTGATTTGAATCTTTGCTGTGGAGATTCAACACAGGAAAAGCCCGGACTAAAACACCTCGGTGGAAAGATGCACTTAAGAGCACCATCTGCTGGCCGGTCTGGAAATTGCGTGGACAAAAATTATTCTTGGTTGTCTCTGTATCCTTACCCCTGGGAGAAAATCTGTGCCCCACTAGTGAGTCCCTGGTCCAATTTTGATAACTTGAGTCAGGCAATTTTAAATACTTGGAATAATTTGAACCAGATATCAAAGAAGAGTTGGGGGGGGGATGGGCAAGAGAGAGAAATTGGCTATCAGAATAAATTCACCAATTCAGATGCCTAGACATCAGCAAAAAATTACAAGCCATACTAGGAAACAGGAAGAGATGGCCCAGCCAAAGGAACTAATGAAATATCCTGAAAAGATAAAGGATTTAAACAATCAGTGATAATCACACAACTCTCCTAAATCACTTCAAAGGATTTAAAGAAAATATGAGTAAAGAAATAAAGGATATTAAGAAGACAGTGGGTGAGCATAAAGAACAATTTGAAAGATTGCAAAGAAAAGTGAAAGGGCTTATGGGAATGAAAGACACAATGGATAAGATTAAAAATACAGTAGAAGGAAGCAGATGTGCCTCAAGGGATTGAGCTCCCACCTACCAAATGGGAGGTCCCTTGTTCAGTTCCTGGTGCCTCCTAAAGAAGACAGCAAGCTAAGTGACAGGCAGCCATGGCAAGCTGATGCAACAAGAGACACAAGAAGAAAAACATAAAGAAAGACGCAACAAAGCAGGGAGCAGAGGTTACTGGTGCCTCCTAAAGAAACCAGGAAGACGAACAGACACAACAAGTGCAAAACAACAAGCGGGTGGGGAGAAATAAATAAAATAAATCTTTAAAAAATACGTTAGAGGCACATAAAAGCAGATTTGAATTGCTCAAAGACAGAATTAGTGATTTCGAGGACAGACCATTTGAACTGGAAAAGATAAGAACAGAAAGAGAAGTTAAGGGACAAAATGGAACAGAGTCTCAGGTAATTGAATGACAATGTGAAACACATGAACATTTCCATTATCAGTATCCCAGAAGGAGAAGAGAATGGAAAAGGAGCAGAAAGAATATTTGAGGAAACAATGACTGAAAATTTCCCAAACCTTATGAAGGACATAAATATCAATATCCAAGAAGTACAATTCACTCCAAACAGAATAAGTCCTAATACACCTATCCTGAAACACCTACTATTCAGAATAACAACTATCAGGGTTAAAGAGAGGATTCTGAAAGCAACAAGAGAAAAGCAAAGCATCACATACAAGAGAAACACAATAAGATTAAGTGCCAACCTCTCATCAGAAACCATGGAGAAGAGAAGAAAGTGGTATGATGTATTTAAGGTAATGAAAGAGAAAAACTGCTAGCCAAGAATTCTGTACCTGGCAAAGCTGTCCTTCAAAAATGAGGGTGAGTTCTAAGTCTTCAAAGACAAACAAAAACTGATAGAATATTTTACCAAAAGACCAGAATTACAAGAGATACTAAAGGGAGTGCTGTAGCCTGAAAGAAAAAAAACGAGAGCAAGAGATTTGGAGAAAAATTTAGAAATAAAGATTATTAGGAAGGGTAAACTAAAGGGTGAGAAGACAGACAATAGAATGTTATGACAACAGAGATGCAAAGGTCAAAATGGATGAAGTAAGTAATGCCTTCAGAGTAATAAAAGTGAATGTTAATGGATTGAACTTCCCAATCAAAAGACATAGACTGTCAGAATGGATAAGAAAAACGAGCCATCTATATGTTGTCTACAAGAGACCCACATCAGACATAAGGACACAACAAGGTTAAAAGTGAAACATTGAAAAAAGGTATTCCATGCAATTAGTAACCAAAAAAGAGCCACAGTAGTGATACTAATATTTGACAAAATAGATTTCAAATGCAAAACTGTTACAAGGGATGAAGAAGGTCATTATATATTAATAAAAGGGGCAATTCACCAAGAAGAAATGACTATACTAAATATTTATGCACCTAACCTGAGTGCCCCAAGATACATGAGGCACACACTGGCAAAACTGAAGGGAGAACTAGATGCCTCAATATTAATAGTTGGAGACTACAATACACCAATCTCAGTATTGGATAAAACATCTGAACAGAGGATAAATAAAGAAACAGAACTTGAATAATATGATAAATGAACTAGACCTAACAGTCATCTATAGAGTACTGAACCTCAAAACAACAGGATATACTTTCAAGTGCTCATGGATCCTTCTGCAAAATAGAACATAAGCTGGATCACAAGATAAGTCACAATAAATTTTAAAATAATGAAATTATACAAAACACTTTCTCTGATCATAATGGAATGAAGCTGGAAATCAATAATGAATGGAAAAGGTAAATTCATAAATATATGGAGATTAAACAACAACTCTTAAATAATCAGTGGGTCAAAGAAGAAACTGCAAGAGAATTCAGTAAATATCTTGAGACCAATGAAAATGAGAATACAACATAACAAAACCTACGAGACACCGCAAAGGCAGTGCTGAGAGGGAAACTTTTATCCCTCAATGCTTACATTAAAAAAGAAGTAACAGCTAAAATTGAAGATCTTACTGCACACCTGGAGGAACTAGGAAAAGAACAGCAAACTAATCCCAAACCAAGCCGAAGGAAAGAAATAGTAAAGATCAGAGCAGAAATCAATGAAATCAAGAACCAAAAAACAATAGAATCAACAAAACCAAAATTTGGTTCTTTTAGAGGATCAGCAAAATCAACAAGCCCTTAGCTTGACTGACAAAGAAAAAAAGAGAAAAGACACAAATAAATAAAATCAGAAATGAGAGGGGAGACATTACAACTGACCCCACAGAAATAAGAGACATCATAAGAGAATACTATAACTGTATGCCCCAAAACTAGACAATGTAGAGGAGATGGACACACCCTAGAAACACGCAAACCACCTACACTGACCCTAGAAGAAATAGAAGATCTCAACAAACCAATCACAAGTGAAGAGATTGAAACAGTTATCAAAAACCTCCCAAAGATGAAAAGCCTAGGACCAGATTGCTTCACAGGTGAATTTTACCAATCATTCAAAGTTGATCTAATGTCAGTCTTGCTCAAGATCTTCTGAAAAATTGAACAGGAAAGAATGCTACTAAACTCATTCTATGAAGCCAACATCACCCTAATACCAAAAACACAAAAAGATCCTACAGAAAAAGAAAATTACAGACCAATATCTCTAATGAATATAGATGCAAAAATTGTCAACAAAATACTTGCAAACAGAATCCAAAAGCACACTAAAAGAATTATATACCATGATCAGAGAATTTTATCCCAAGTAAGTAAGGATGGTTCAACACAAGAAAATCAATTAGTGTAATAAACCACATTGATAAACAGAAGAAGAAAAATCACGTGATCCTCTCAATTGATGCAGAAAAAGCATTTGACAAAATACAGCACCCTTTCTTGATAAAAGCCCTCCAAAACAAATAAATGGAAGGATGCTTTCACTATATGGTAAAGTGCATATATGAAAAACCTACAGCTAGCATTGTACTCAATGGTGAAAGACTGAAAGCTTTCCTGCTGACATCAGGAACAAGATAAGGATGCCCACTGTCACCACTGTTATTTAATATTGTGCTGTAGGTTCTAGCTAGAGCAATTAGGATAGATAAAGAAAAAAAAGGCACCCAAATAGGAAAGGAGTAATAAAACTTTCACTATTCACTGATGATATGATCCTACTATATCTTGAATCTCCTTAAAAATCCACAACAAAGCTACTAGAACTAATAGGCAAGTTCAGCAAACTGTTGGGATACAAGATTAATATGCAAAAGTCAAAAGCATTTCTATATACTACTGATGTGCAATCTGAGGAGGAAATCAGAAAAAAAATTCCATTTATAATAGCAACTAAAACAATCAAATATTTAAGAGTAAACTTAACCAATGACATAAAGGACCTACATTCAGAAAACTACAAAACGTTGCTAAAAGAAACTGAAGAGGACTTAAATTAATGGAAAGACATTCTGTATTCATGGATTGGAAGACTAAATATTGTTATGATGTCAATTCTACCCAAATTGATTTACAGATTCAATGCAATCCCAATAAAAATCCCAACAGTCTTTTTTGCAGAAGTGAAATACCAATTATCAAATTTATTTGGAAGGGTATAGGGCCCCGAAGGTGAAAAAGATCTTTAAGAAGAAGAATGATATTGGAGGACTTTCACTCCCAGACTTTAAAGCATATTACTTAGCTACAGTGGTAAAAACAGCATGATACTGGCATGCAGACAGACACATTGACCAATGGAACTGAATTGAGATCTCAGAAATAGACTGTCACATCTACAGTCAAGTGATTTTTACCAAGATGTTCAAGCCCTCCTAGTTGAGCCAGAACAATCTATTCAACAAATGGTGCTGGGAGAACTGGATAGCCATATCCAAAATAAAGAAAGAAGACCCGTATCTCACACCATATACAAAAATTAACTCAAAATGGTCAAGGAACTAAATATAAAAGTTACAACCATAAAACTCCTAGAAGAAAACGTAAGAAAACATCTTCAAGATATTGTGGTACTAGGTAGTATCTTAAACCTTACACCCAAATCATGAGCAACAAAAGGAAAAATAGATAAATTGGGCATTCTCAAACTTAAACACTTTTATACTTCAAAAGACTTTATCAAAAGGGTGCAAAGGCAGCTGACTCAATGGGAGAAAATATTTGGCAATCACATATCCAATAAGGGTTTAATATCCATGATATACAAAGAGATCATACAACATAACAATAAAAAGACAAACTACCAAATTTAAAAGTGGGCAAAAGACTTAAAAAGACAGTTGTCCAAAAAAATGCATGAAAAAATGTTCAACATCACTAGTGATTAGAAAAATGCAAATCAAAACTACAATGAGATATCATTTCACAGCTATTAGACTGGCTGCTATTAAAAAGTCAGAAAACTGTAAATGTTGGGGAGGATGGGGAGAGATAGGAACCCTCATTCACTCTTGGTGGGAATGTAGAATGGTACAGCCACTGTGGGGCACTGTTTGGCACTTCCTAAGGAAGTTGAATATAGACTTGCCATATGACCTGGCAATACCATTACTAGGTATATATCCCGAAGAACTGAGAGCAGAGACATGAACAGACATCTGCACGCTGATGTTTATAGCAGCATTATTCACTATTACCAAAAGTTGGAAACAAGCCAGGTGTCCATCAACTGATGAATGGATAAACAAATTGTGGTGTATACATACGATGGATTATTATGCAGCAGTAAGAAGAAATGAAGTCGTGAAGCATATGACAACATGGATTAACCTGGAGGACGTTATGTTGAGGAAGCAAGCCAGACACAACAGCACAAAAACTATGATTGAGCTATTATGAATTAAATATATTGTGTAAACTCATGGAGTTAATAATTAGAATATAGGTCACCAGAAAATAGAACGAGGATAGAGAATGGAAAGCTGAGGATTAATCTGAACAGAACTGGCAAAAAGATTGTTTGAATAGAAATGGTTAAAGCATATCATGGTGTTTGTAACTAGCAGTGCTATTGTATGAGTATGAAAGTGGTTGAAAGGGAAAGTCTAAGGTCATGTACATTACTAGAAGGAAAGCTAAAAACTGTAACATGGGAATGTATAAGATAGTAAAACCTCATGTAAGGCACAAATATGGGTGATATTACATATATAAGATTATTTTTACAAAATATGAATATACTAGAGAGAAGGAAACAATAGCACCTACATATGGCAGGTAGTAAAACCTCACATAAAGCACAAATATGGGTGATATTGCATATATAAGACTGTTTTTACAAAATATAAATATAAGTATACTAGAGAGAAGGAAACAATAGCACCTATGTATGGCAGGGGAAGCATAGATTGTGAGGTAATGAGTTTTGTCTTTTGTTTTTTATTATTATTATTATCATTATTATTATTGTAAGAATGAAAGTGCTCTAAGAATGATTGAAGTGATGAATACACAAATATGTGATTACACTGAATACTATTGATTATACACTTTCAATAGACTTATGTTTTATTAATATGTATCAATAAAATTGATTTATTTAAAAAAAAGGATCTCAGAGACTAAACATATATATTTGGCTTCTGATGACATATGTGTATTCCCTCACAGTTCTGGGGGACAGAAGTCCTGGTGATCAGGGCCATGCTGCCTCCAGAGGCCCCAGTGGAGGTTCCTTCCTGGCCTCACTCATCTTGCAGTGGCTGCTGGTGCTCCCTGGCTTGTGGCCACATTTCCCATGAATCTAAATATTTTGAACTGCTAGGTTCAAACCACAGAATACATCCATTCTTGTTTATCTCTTTTTCCTGGTCACCTCTATTTTCTTTTTCCAATCCCACTGCATCAGATTTTGCATACATTATTATATACCCATTTATACTTTTGGCCTTTTAAAATTTTGTCTCTTCATCCCACCTACACATCTCAGAATCACCTGGACTAATACTGCTTCAACTTCTCTATTTGATTTCAACCTCTAGCCCAGAGGTACATCACTGTGAGCTGTGCTCCCACCCACTTGGCTTACCTGTGCTTCAAGGGCAGGATCTAAACTCAATCAGGCAGAAATAGCAGGCACAGAAGCTGTAGCAGTTTGATATTATTTATGAATTCCAAAAAGAGAGATTATGTTTGTAAACTGGCCATAATCTCTGGACATGATACCCTTTGATTGTATTAGATTCAGCTGAGATAGCTTTGATTCAATTATGTTCAGATTAGGGCTTTGATTCTACCACATCATTAGGGAGCGCAGGGTTGAGCTATATATAAATGGCAATTCAATCAAGAACACAGAAGTAGATACACAGAGAAGATACATAGAAGAGACAGCTCCATAGACATGGCAGAAGCTCAGGGAAGAGAGATGAGCCATTTGCCTGATAGTTTACAGCTGACCTTGTGAAGAGAACAGAACAGCTGAGCCCGGAAAGGAAACAAGCCCCGAGAAGAGAGACGAGTGCTATGCCAGCCTACAGCTGAGATCAGAAGAAGCTGGGCCCATGGAACCTTAAGAGGGAAGAAGAAGGCTGAACCTTCACAGATGTCGCCTGCCATCTTACGTCAACACGTGGCAACAGAATTGGTAACTTGAGTTGGACTTTTTAGGGCCTTGTAACTAAGCGTCTACTCCAAATTAAATACCCTTTATAATGACTTTATAAAGTCTATTGAAAGGGTAAAATAAAAGCCAACAGATTTCTGGTACTTTTCATCAGCACCCCTTTTGGCTGACTAATACATAAGCATAAGAGAAAATGGCATCAAGAAAATGTGAACATTTTAGGAACTGCTATAACACAGGGTGGATGCAAAGATAACACTTTCAACAAATTTCTTACCCATAGTTTTTGTTTATTTTCAGTTCTGTTAGCATCCCGGGCTTATTTCCCCCTCTATCTAAAATTTTAGTTTACAAGCCAATTTTGAGTATTTCTTTCTATTTGTTGCTATAATTCTGTCTTGTAGTTACTAAAGTTGATTTTCAGTAAAAATATTTTCTTTTTAATGAAGTAGTATGAAAGTTAAACAGAGATCAATCATAGTTGATGATTCCGTGGAACAGCCAATTACAATGTAACAGCTGTCACCCTTTCCAGTGTGGGAAAGGAGCAATGAAAACACATGTTTTGTGGTTTGTTTGTTTGCTTGGTCAGGGAAAATTGTGCCTTGATGAAGATTTACTAATTATAGAAGAAAGTTCTTATAGGAAATATTTTATTTTCCTCTACATTCCCAATTCAAATAGCTCACGATCATTCATTGTTCGCTTCTCTGAATTGAATGATGATGCCAATCAGTGTATTATTTACTTCATATACCATGGGAAAAAAAAGAGACTTGGATCATAGAATGAGGAAAAGGTACTTTGGCCTAATGGGTACTGGAGTCTTTCAGTCAACAATCTCTTCTTCTCTGGTGGAATTAGATAAGAGAATCTCAGTATTTTTCAGGGATCAGTAATTAACTCACTTCTCAGAACTTCTGAATCATACCTAAAGATGAAAGGAGGGGCTCTACTACCCCTATCCATCCTCTCATCTGGGAAGTGCCTTTTTAAGGAGCATATGTTTGGTTTTTTTGTTTCTTTATTGCAATCAGCATATTCCAATATATTTACCTTCTTCATGAGCTGGTCAGTTTAAAACAATACTGATGTATTTCAAACAGAAGCTGAGAGAATATTGACGAAAGTCTTAAATTAGTTTAAGTGGTGAACTAGATGATTTCTAGGGCAATGATCCTCAAACTATTTTTTATTGTGCACCTCAACAGAAAATGGTTTGAGAGTATGCACACCCAAAATATGCATATTTACTCACTTTTAAATTATATGCATATACTTTATTAGTAATACATTAGGTACAATAAATTTCACAACCAAAATAGAAATTAGAAAATTCACTGTGTGTACTTTTACGCTATGTGCTTTACTTAGAAAATACACTGTGTGTTGCAAAACACTTCAAGTAAAGGAACAAAGGAGGACTCTCATGTCAAACCCTCTGTGCTATGTAAACATTATTCTTCCCCCAGGATATTTTTCTTTTTTTCTTTTTCTTTTTTTTTTTAATTAGAGAAGTTGAAGGTTTACAGAAAAATCATGCATAAAATACAGAGTTCTCATATACCACCTGTGACCGTTGGGCAGTTTGATATAATTATGAACTCCAAAAATATAATTGGATCATGCTTGTAAACTGATCTGTTAATCTGGGCATGATTAAGTTATGATTAGGGCATTGACTGGGCCACATCAGTAGGGTGTTGAGCCCCATCCCTTGGTGGGTGGGGAATCGAATATAAAAGGCAAAGCAAAGGACAGGAGAAACAGTCTTTTGAGAAGCAGTTTTGATGTTGGAAAGAAGGCCCCAGGAGAAGAGAAGCAAGCCATTCACCTGATCGTCTACAGCTGACCTTGTGGAGGAAACAGGAGCTAAGCCCGGAGAGAAACACAGCCCAGGGAAGAGAGGAACCCAGAAGCCTGAACCCTGGCAAACATTGGCAGCTGTCTTCCTCCAACACATGGCAATGAACTTTGGTGAGAAGAAACTTGCGCTTTATGGCCTGGGATCAGTGGACTTCTACCCCAAATAAATACCCTTTATAAAGACCAACCCATTTTTGGTATTTCACATTAGCACCCCTTTGGCTAACTAATACACCACCCTATTATTAACTCATTGCATTAATGTGAAACATTTGTTACAATTAATGAAAGAACATTTTTTTAATTGTACTATTAACTATAGTCCATCATTTACAATAGGGTTCACTATGTTGTACAGTCCTAGGTCCTAATTTTTTTTAAATTTTATTCTACTAACATATATACAACTTAAAATTTCCCCTTTTGACCACATTCAAATATATAATTCAGTGCTATTAATTACATTCACAATGTTGTGCTATCATTACCACCACAGGATATCTTTCTTATTATCAGTAGGGAACCCTTGTCTACTGACCAAAGATAGAGTGAGGGCACCAACTCAATCCATGTATTTAATAAAAAGCTTTTTTTTTTTCAAAAATTTTCTGATTAAATAGAAATATAAATGAAAGTTCTAAGATTTTCTTCCTATTCAGTGGATTGTCTTTGGGCAAAATCTTTGGTGTTTTTTTGGATTGTGTTTTGCTGTCTGTCATGTCATTACTTTGGAAAGTTATTGGCTTCAAATAATTACTTCAAATATTTCTTCTCCATTCTGTCTTTCTTCTCCTTCTGGTATTCCAATTATTTGTATGTTACAACTTTTGAAATTGTCCCACTGTTCCTGGATGTTCTGTTCTGTTTTTCATTCTCTTTTTTGCATTTCAGTTTGGAAAGTTTCTGTTGACTTATCTTCAATCTTAGTTATCTTTCCTCTCATGTCTAGTCTACTAATGAGCCCTTCAAAGCCAGATCTTCATTTCTGTTACAGTGTTTTTGATTTCTAGCATTTCCTTTTGATTCTTAGAGTTTTCATCTTTCTGCTTATATTATCCATATGTTCTTGCAGGTTATCTATTTTTTCCATTAGGACCCTTAACATATTAAGCATAGTCATTTTTAATTACTTGTCTGATAATTTTAACATCTGTGTCACACCTAAGTCTGGTATTGATGCTTGCTTTGCCTCTTCAGACTGTGTTTTTTCTTGCCTTTTAGCATGTCATGTAATTTTTTTTTTCCTGAAAGCCAGACATGATACATTGAGTAATAGGAACTGTGAGTAAACAGGTCTTTAATGTGAGTTTTTATGTTAATCTGGCTAGGAATTGGTCTGCAATAAATGTTTTGTGCATCTGTAAATGCTGAAGGATTCAAATTCCTCTAGTGTCCTCTTTTAAATCTTCCCTGTTGATGTTAGGTTTCCCTAAGTACTCCTCCTCAGAAATAGTCTATATCTTATAGCTTTTTAGCTCTAATTCACTCTTTTAAAAAAATCGATTTTATTGATACATATCAATAAAGCATATAATCCATCCAAAGTGTACAATAAATGGTATTTGGTATAATAACATAGTTTTGCATTCATCACTTCAATCATTTTTCAATAATTACAATAGTAAACAAAAAACAGAAAAATAAACTAAAGATTCATCACCTCTATCACCTCTCAATCTCTCCATGCTTCCCCTGCTGTCCATAGCTGCTATATCTGGCTATTCTTGGTTATTTATATATTTATTTATTTATTTATTTATTTATTTTCAAGCAGTTTGAGATATATTCACGTACCATACAATCTATCCGAAGTGTATAATCAATGGCTTTTAGTATAATCACAATGTTATGGATTCATCACCCCTTAGCCATTACCTCTCAATCCCTCTATTCTTCCCCAACCTACATAATCTAATTTCATCTTTATAAATTTATTTATATTTACATTTTATATAAATGGAATCATACAATATGTTGTTCTTTCTGTCTGGTTTCTTTCACTTAGCATAAAGTTTTTTGTCTGATAATAACATCTTGTGACATTAATATACATAACATCAGTGTCAAAGAAAAACCGTCTTATATCTGCAATATTAACTATATTCATATTTATATGAAGTTTTACTATGCTATACCATCCATGTTATATTTTTCAGCTTTCTTTTTTAAACCTTTATTTTTAAGGAGGTACCAGGGATTGACCCTGGGACTTTGTATGTGGGAGGCAGGTACTCAACCAATGAGCTACATCTACTCCCCCTAGCTTTCTTTTTTAGTAATATACATAACCTTAGACTTTCCCTTTCAACCACTGTCATAACTATATAATAGCACTGCTAGTTACAAACACTGTGTTGTGCTTTTACCTTTTCTATTCATTTCCAAAGATTAACACACACCTGTTTTACCAATTCTGCACAAGTTAACCCTCAGCTTTCCATTCCAACCTCATTCTATTTTTTGGTGACCCATAGTCAAGTTATTAACTCCATGAGATTATGCAATAAATTTAGTTCACAGTAGCACAATCATGCCTTATTTGTCCTTTTGTGTCTGGCTTGCTTCAATCAACATAATGTCCTCCATTTCATCCATGTTGTCATAGGCTTTTCGACATCATTTCATCTTACAGCTGTATAATATTTCATCATGTGTATACACCACAGTTTATCCATTCATAAGTTAATGGACACCTGGGTTAATTTCCATCATTTGGCAATAGTGAATAACACTGCTATGAACATTAGTGTGCAGGTGTCTGTTCATGTCACTGCTTGCAGTTCTTCTGGGTATATCCAGTAGTGGTATTGCAGGGCCATTTAACAAATCTAAGTTCAGATTCTTCAGGAACTACCAAACAGTCCTCCACAGTGACTATACCATTCTACATTACCACAAACTAAATAAATGTTCCTATCTCTCCACATCCTCTCCAACGCTTGTAGTTCTCTGTCTTTTTGAAAAGTGGCCATTCTAATAATTATGAAATGATACCTCATTATAGTTTTGACTTGCTTTTCCCTAATCACTAGTGAGGTTGAATGTTTTTTCATGTGTTTTGTTTTGCTTTGTTTTTTGCTATTTGTATTTCTTCTTTGGACAAATGTCTATTCAAGTCTTTTACCCACTTTGTAAGCAGGTCATTTGTCTTTTTACTGTTGAGTTATAGCATTGCTTTATATATCATAGATATTAAGCCCTTATCAGATGTGATTTCCAAATAGTTTTTCCCATTGAATTGGTTGTCTTTTCACCTTTTTGACAAACTCCTTTGAGTTAAAAAAGTGTTTAATTTCGAGAAGCTCCCATTTATCTATTTTCTCTTTTGTTGCTTGTGCTTTGGGTATAAGGTCCAAGAAACCACCACCTACCACAAGGTCTTGAAGATGTTTCCCTACATTTTCTTCTAGTAGTTTTATGGTCCTGGCTTTATATTTAGGTCGTTGATCCATTTTTATTTGATTCTTGTATAAGAGTGAGATAGGGGTCCTCTTTCATTCTTTTGGTATAGATATCCAGTTCTCCCAACACCATTTGTTGACAAGATTGTTTTGTCATGTCAACATGGATATGGTAGGTTTGTGGAAAACCAGTTGGCCATAGAGGTGAGGGCTCATTTCTGGACTCTCAATGCTATTCCAAGGATCACTGTGTCTATCTTTATGCCAATTCCATGCTATTTTGACCACTGTAGCTTTGTAATATGTTTCAAGATCAGATAATGAAATTCCTCCCACATCACTCTTTTTTTTTCATATGCTTTTGGCTATTCAGGTACACTTTCCCTTCCAAATAAATTTGGTAATTGCCTTTTCTATTTCTGTAAAGTAGGTTGTTGGGATTTTGATTGGTATTGCATTGAATCTATAAATCAGTTTGGGTAGGACTGACATTTTCATGGTATTTACTCTTCCAATCCATGAACACGGAATGTCTTTCCATTTGTTTAGATCTTCATTGTTTTCTTTTACCATTGTTTTGTAGTTTTCTGTATGTAAGTCCTGTACTTCTTTGGTTAAATTGATTCTTAGGTATTTGAGTCTTTTTGTTGCTATTGTAAATGGAATTTTCCCCTGATTTCCTCCTCAGATTGTTCAATATTAGTGTACAGAAACATTATTGATTTTTATGTGTTCATCTTGTATCCTGTGACTTTGCATAACTCATTATCTCAAGTAGCTTTCTCATAGATATTTCAGAACTTTCTAAATATAGGATCATGTCATCCACAAATAGTGAAAGTTTTACTTCCTCCTTTCCTATTTGGATGCCTTTTTTCTTTTTTGTCTAATTACTCTAGCTAGAACTTCTAGCACAATATTGAATAACAATGGTGATGGGGGCATCCTTGTCTTTTCCTGATCTTAGAGGGAAAGTTTTCACTCTTTCCCCATTGCATACAATGTTGGCTGTGGGTTTTTCATATATGCCCTTTAGCATAATGAATAAAATATCTTTTGAAGTATTTTTATCAAGAAAGGATGTTGGATTTTGTCAAATGCTTTTTCTGCATCCATCGAGATGAACATGTGTTTTTTTTTTCTTCAATTTGTTAATGTGGTGTATTATGTTAATTGATTTTCTTATGTTAAACCACCCTTGCATACCAGGAATAAATCCCACTTTGTCGTGGTGTATAAGTCTTTTGATATGCTGTTGGATTCTATATACAAATATTTTGTTGAGAACCTTTGCACCTATGTTCATTAGAAAGATTGGTCTTGAATTTTCTTTTCTTGTAGTATTTTTATCTGGCTTTGGCATTAGGGTGATGTTGGCTTCATAAAATTTGTTGGGTAATTTTCCCTCCTCTTCAATTTTTTGGAAGAGTTTAAACAGGATTGGTGTTAATTCTTCTGAAAGTGCTTGGTAGAATTCACCTGTGAAGACATCTGGTCTTGGACTTTTCTTCTTAGGAGATTTTGTATGACTGATTCAATCTTTTTAAATGTGGTTGGTTTTTTAAGTTCTAGTATTTCTTGTAGAGTCAACATAGGTTGTTTGTGGGCTTCTGGAAATTTGTCCATTTTGTCTACGTTGTCTAGTTTGTTGGTATACAGTTTCTCATAATATCCTCTTATGATACTTTTAATTTTTCTGAGATCAGTAGTAACTTCCCCCCTTTCATTTCTGATTGTATTTATTTGCATCTTCTCTTTTTTTTCTTTGTTAGCCTAGCTAAGGGCTTATCAATTTTATCGATCTTCTCAAAGAACCAGCCTTTGATTTTGTTGATTTTCTGTATTTTTGTTGTTGTTGTTGTTGTTATTCTCAATGTCCCTTATTTCTGCTCTAATATTTATTATTTCTTTTCTTCTGCTTACTTTGGAAATGGTTTGCTGTTGTTTTTCTAGTTTCTCCAGTTGTTCAGTTAGATCTTTGATTTTAGCTCTTTCTTCTTTTTTAATATAGGAGTTTAGGGCTATAAATTTCCCTCTTAGCACTGCCTTTGCTGTATCCTGTAAGTTTTGATAATTGGTGTTCTCATTTTCATTCATCTCAATATATTTACTAATTTTACTTGCCTTGTGACCTTACATGTGGTCGATAATTAGAGAAAGGTCCATGAGCACTTGAAAAGAATGTATAACCTACTAATTTGGGATGGAACATTCTGTACATGTCTGTTAGGACTAGCTCATTTATCATATTCTTCAAGTTCTCTATTTCCTTGTTGATCTTCTGTCTGGTTGTTCTAGCTAATGATGTATGTGGTATATTGAAGTCTCCAACTATTATTGTAGAGATGTCTATTTCTCCCTTTAGTTTTACCAGAGTTTGCCTCATGTATTTTGGGGCACCCTGCTTAGATGCATAGACATTTATGACTGTTATTTCTTCCTGGTGGATTGTCTCTTTTTAAATATATAATGGCCTTCTGTATCTCTTATAACTTTCTTGCATTTGAAGTCTGTTTTGTCCAATATTAGTATTGCTTATTAACAGCAGCTACCCCTGCTGTTTTTAGGTTACTGTTTGTGTGGAGTATCTTTTTCCAACTTTCACTTTCACCTGGTTTGTGTCCCTGGGTCTAAGGTGAGTCTCTTGTAGGCAACATATGGATGACTCATGTTTTTTAATCCATTCTGTCAGCCTTTATGTTTTGATTGGGGAGTTTAATCCATTCACATTCAATGATATTACTATAAATGCATTATTTACTTCCATCATTTTTATCCTTTGGTTTTCATATGTCATTTCTTATTTTCATCAGTCTTTTTTACTTTTTTTGTTAGCCTTTCTGCTATACTTGCTTTCTACACTCTCCTCCAAGCCTCTCTCTCCTGTCTTTTTCTTTCAGGCTTTAAGGCTTCCTTTAATACTTCCTGTAAAGGCAATTGCTTTTTAATGAACTCTTTGAGTTTCTGTTTGTGAATATTTAAACTCCCCTTCATATTTGAGGACAATTTTGCCAAAGAATTCTTGGCTGGCAATTTTTCTCTTTCTGTATCCTAGTGATATCATACCACTGTCTTCTCACTTCCATGCTTTCTGATGAGAAATTTGCACTAAGTTTTACTCAGCATCCCTTGTATGTGATGTTTTGCTTCTCCCTTGCTGTTCTCAGAATTTTCTCTTCATCTTTGACTTTGACATTCTGAGTAATATTTGTTTTGGAGTAGGTCTATTTGTATTTTTTCTGATTGGGGTGCGCTGTGCTTCTTTCTTGAGAGTTGGGAAATTTTTAGCCATTATGTCCTCATATACTCTTTCTGTCCCTTTTCCCTTCCTCTTTTCCTTCTGGTACTCCCATGACACATATGTTGTTTTACTTTATCTTATTTAACTCCCTGAGCCCCTGCTCAAATTTTTCCATTCTTTTCTCTCTCTGTTCTTCAACTTCAATTTCAGCTGTTCTGTCTTCTGTATCATGTTTTTTTTCTTCTGTCATCGAGTCTGCTATTGTATTCCTCTAATGTGTTTTTTTTTTTTCTACTTTTTAATAACATTTTATAACTCATAAAACAGTGCTTGTATAAAATTCACACAAAGTTGCTAGAGGGCATACAATTTCCAAAAACATCCTGGGTTTTGTTACATTCAGTTTTCTAAGGATGCACTCAAATCAATGGTAAAATGCAGACATTGTGATATCATTATCTTTAGTAATACTATTCTCATTATTTTCTCCTCACAGTATTTACTCTGATATCCACTTTGTGCAGGGTCTGCTATACTAGGATGTCAGAAAAACATTTAAGGCTGGATTTACGAGGCAAGTATTTCCAAAGAGCAGTAACAGTCCCTCAGTCCCCAACCCCACCTCAGGGTTGTCTGTCTATACAGCCAGGTAGAATGAGAGCTCAATGCCCTCCAATCAGGCATCTTGAGAGCCCCCCTCTCAATTAGGCAAGAAGCAAATATTTGGGAGAAAGGGTGGGAACTGAGGCCATCCCCATAGAAACCAAACGGCCACACAGTGGTGGGGTCAGGCCAGCGACTCTTCGCATCGGAAGAGCTGACGCATCCACCGCTCCATAGATTCTGTCAGTTGATTGATGATTGCTGCTGCTATGGGGCCCCCAGCCCCAAAACTTAAAAGGAACAGAAGGTGGGAGGCCAACATTGAGGAGGGTGCAAGTGCCCCTGGCCCCATACACAGCTTTATTCCCTGATGAACACAGCCAGAGTGAACTGAAGCAGGTGAGAACATGCAGTACATTCATGACAAGCTCCATACATTCTTTGAAAACATTCTAATGTGTTTTTTATCTCACCTATCATCTCTTTCACTCCCAGGAGCTCTGTAACTTTTCTATTAAGATTTTCAAATTTTTCTTTGTGCTTGCTGAGTGTTTTCTTGATGTCTTTTATTTCTTTTATCATATTGTCTTTCAACTCATTAATTTGATTTTGGAATTTGTATGAATCTCATTGATTAGTTATCTCAAATCCTGTGTCTCATCTGGTGCTTTGATATATTCCTTTCTTCTGTTTTCTTAGTATGGCTTGTAACTTTTTGCTGATGTCTAGGATATGATAATGATGATGGGTTTACTTTGATGCTAAATTTCTCTCTCTTTTGAAGGGATTTAGTGGCAGGAGACTGTGTTATTGCCATTCTTTGATTCTTGGTTCAACCTGTTCTCGTTCCTTAGAATTGTTCCTGTTACTTGCTCAAATCTGGGCCCAAACTCAATAATGGGTTGCAGACCCACTTCCAAGGGCCTTGGGGAGGGAGGCTAGCTGTAAAAGCCAGAAAAAGACTCTTACTTACTTTTAATTCCCCTACATGCATTTCCTATTTAAGCCAGCAGATGGGGCTCCTCAGCAGTCCTTTCAGTTCAAAGGCTATTAGGAGTGTGTTTGCTGCAACAGGACTGGATCAGTGATGGGGGATCCTGTCTGGAAACTAAGAGCCTCGCAAATCAAACTTTCTCAGAGACAGTTCTCCGACCTTTCCCGGCAGCTCCCTCTTTTTTCCCAAGTAGGAAATAATTCCACCCTCCTCTGCTTCCTCAAAAACCAGTCCTGGTTAGTAGGGAGAGGGTTGGATTTCTTTAGTCCTGTGCTGGTTCCCAGGGCAAAAAAATGGCATGGCTCCACCTGGCCTGGAACGGCTTGTAGGACACAGCAGACCAAATTTGTGGGTCAAAAGCTGAATCAGGGGAGTGAATGTGGCTCAAGTGGTTGAGTGCCTGCTTCCCACATGGGAGGTCCTGGGATTGGTCCCTGGTGCCTCCTAAAAACAAACAACAATACAACAAATGATGTGGCTAGGTGATTGAGCGTTGGCTTTCTGCATATGAGGTCCTGGTTTCCATACCTGGCCCCAGTACCTAAAAAACATAAAAAATTTTTTTTAAAAAGCTGAATCATCCTTAGGCTGTATCACTCTCTTTCCTCTTTCCTGGGGAGGTGGATCCCTGGGGCCCCCTTTTTCTGTAGCTGCAGGCAAGGGCTTGTTGTTTGGGGTGGGACACTGGCAGCTACAACTACAGCTTCTATTCACAGTCTTAACATCAAGGTTCTTTTCTAGTGCCCCTCTCTCTTCTCGGCAGTGTCTAACCTTCTTCTGGTCCTATACCCTAGTACTTTTTTTCCCAGACCATTTCTACCTGTCCTTTAGCCATTTTTCTGGGAGAGGAGAGAATCCTGTGTCTTTCTAATCTGCCATCTTCCCAGAAATCCTCTAATTCACTCTTATACTTGAGCACTGTTTGTGTGTGGTAAGGTGTGGGGAAGAGGAAGCATTCTATACTAGTATGCTTAAAATCTCAGTCTTTTAATGGCCCTATATCCCTAGGCTGTGACTTTCAAAAGTGTTTCTTAGCTTTCTCCCCCAATCCCCTTAGGTGAGACAGGAAGGCTGGTAGAGACTGGAGTGAAAGAAATGTTTTCTTCTAATTGGGATAAGGCTCTGGTAAAGTCTTTTCCTCTGAAAAGTAGGTCTTTGTTATGGAGAATGTTCTAAGCATATTTCACGATGACTACTCTTCCCTTCCCTCTGCAAGAGCCACAAGGGGCTCTTTCTTGGCTCTCTTTGACCTGCAGCCCCAAGGAGCCTCTTACTCTCATATTGGTTCTCATTCAGCCTCCAGAAATCCATCAAAATTACCATTTATGTTTTCCTGCAGTTCATCACTCTAGAGGCTTCTGTTCCAGGTAAGCAGATCTTGGCTGTGACTCTCTGCATTTACCCATCTCTCCAGATTTTGGGACGATAGTTTGTCCTGCAATCTCAGTTCTCTGATGTGTCCAGGAAAAGTCATTGATTTTTCAGTTTGTTCAGCTTTTTTCTTGTTGTGAGAAT
Source organism: Tolypeutes matacus (assembly GCA_026826555.1). Classification (NCBI taxonomy): domain Eukaryota; kingdom Metazoa; phylum Chordata; class Mammalia; order Cingulata; family Chlamyphoridae; genus Tolypeutes; species Tolypeutes matacus. Next base: position 5,680,877 of record JAKSZT010054457.1, read on the forward strand.
ATGAGTGACAGTGTCCAGTCTCTTTATATGTTGGAGCTGAAACTAGAGGCCAGCATACCCATTTTAGAAACCACTGATATGTCAATTTCTAAGATTCTATAAAAGTAAGATTCTAGAAATGATTTGTAAATATTTTTGCATAGCAAGAAAGGCAAAAGTCAGTATATTATTTAATACTCTTGATTTTACCAAGTTGTACAAGCTTTTTGAGTGAAAAGATAAGACATTCTCATGTAGAAAACCTCAGAATTGGGGAGGCGGGGAGAGTAAAAAGAATTTCAATTATGTGTCATTATTGTTAATGCTTTTGCAACAAGTTTCCAGATATTTTTCTGTGTGTAAACACACACATATACATACAGTTTTCTTAAATATGAATGGTTTTTTGTCAGATTATACATGCTATTTATTCTAAACCTTGATTTTATTATTACTTAATATATCATAGTGCTCTCTTTAAGATCATTAATATAGTACACATCATACTTTTTAAACAGGAAACTGTTTTAGGCATCAGAAATTTTGCTGGCAAGGCATTCTTTCGACCTGTCTCTGGAAAAACAGCTTGACCTACCTCTTAAACTTGAAATTACATGGCTTAGGTAGAATTAATCCCACTTCTACTACCTTCCTAGACACCCTCTTTACCAACTCCCCTTTCCTTCAGGGATAAACACATGATTCAGACTTGGATCCTGAGCATTTCATCCTCTTGCCTATGGAGATTGGTTCAGTAATGAGCACAGTGATGTAAATCAGAACTACTGGGAGGAAACCATCTCTTCTGTCTGAGTTGCTTTAATCGTAGAATATGAACCTGTAACTTCTAGAGTTACTATGTGAAAAGAGCCTATCTCCCCTTTTTCCTTGATCCATCTTGCCAAGGATTTATCAAACTTTTTAGACTTTTTAAAGAACCAACTCTTTGCTTTGTTGATCTTCTCTATTTTATATATTTTTTTCTCTTTCATTAAATTATACTCTTATCCTCATTTTATTCTTCTTTCTTTGGTTACATTTTGGTGCTCTTTTTCCAAATTCTTGAGATCTATGACTAAAGTATTTGATTCCCAATCCTTCCTCTTTTATGCTTTCATTTAAGTTATAATTGTCCCTTCAAGCAGGGTTGTGGTTTCATTTCACACATTTTCAAAAGTAATATTTTTAATATTATGCAATTTAAAATATTTTCCAGTTATTTCTTCTTTGATCCATTGATTACCTAAAAGTATATTTACGAATTTCAGACACAAGAGGGTTTTCTAGTTATCCTTTTGTTATTAATGCTTTACTTAATTCCATTGTGGTTAGAGAACATTATCTGTATGATTAAAGACTTTTAAAGCTTTTGAGACTTACTTTATAGCTTAGTATATAGCCAATATTTGTAAAAACTTGACTCTATTGTAGTTTCCAGTTTTATGCCAATGGCCATTGTGTTTTTTAATTACTTGAGTATGTTAACCATAGTTATTTCAAAATTCATGTCTAGTACATACTTTATCTGTATCTCCTGATTATTTTTCTCATATTTTGGTTAAGTATCATCTTCTATTCTGCCTAGTTATTATTCATTTAATGCTAGACATTATATATGGAAAATTATAGATAACTTGAGTCTATAGATGATATTTCTCACAGAGAGAATTTGCTTTTGCTTCTTTTTCTAGGGTGTTAGGAATCCCAAATCACTTTAGTCTAAATAGGGATTGAAATTATTCTAATTCCAGCCTTATTCCTGATTCATCCTTTATTTCTAGGATGGAGTTCTTTAGGGTCCTAGCATAAAACCTACCAGGTATACTAGGCTACCCCCTTCTTTGTGATCCCTAAAATCCAGTTTTTTGTCACACCAACATCACATGTCTACCAGAATTTCTGCTTAGTTTTACAGCCCAGCAGTCACTTTTGGAACTGGCAGATGCTGGGTTCACTTCTCTGAATTTCCATTTTCTTTGGGTTCTTGATCCCACAAATCTTTTGTGTTTGGCAGCTTACCTATTATTTCAAATAGATTTTATTTTATCTTGTTTAGAACTTCTAATTCTAAGTTAAGATTAGAATTATGAAACAACTTTTTTTTAAATAAGTCTATAGAGCAGTAAAAATATTTGTTTAGTCTCTATATGTGGAAATTTTGGTCCCAGAGCAATTCAAGAGTCAAATAAAGTATGGTCTAAAAATGGGATGCATCCCTATTTTTTTTTTTTTTTTGGCAGAATACTAAGGATTTACATCAGCTAGTTTTTATAATATATTCTTTACATTTTTACCAGAAATTCCTAGTCAGTGTAATATGTACAAAATTTCTATTTATAATTTTCTTTGCAAGTACTAGTTCTGGCTAAAGCAGAGAAATTTTATGGCATGTAGCAACTACAAATTAGCCTGTGAACTTTAATAGAGCCCTCTGGGAATTCTGTGGTAAAGCAAGCTCTGTAGGTGACAGTTTCCTCTTTTAACACTCTGCAGCTAGCTTGTTCAATGTCATGATTACTCAGACTTTGTTAGTAGCCTTAATGATTTTACATATTGTAGAGGTCATCCAAGGGAAACAAGAATGAGCTTTGTGTGATTGCCTGACATAGATTCCAAGCTCCCAAGAAGTATTTTTTCCATAGTCCCCTACCTTAATTAGTGCTTTTTATACTCCCTGGACAATTGGCATATACTCAATAAGTATTTGGTGTGTGCAGGAATGAATGAATAAATGAAACAGAAGGCATTCTTCAGATGTTTAATGTTCTGAAAATGTGAAACCACAAACTGAGCAGAACATTCCATCAGTGTTCTTAGCAACACCAAGTGCAGCAAAACAATCAATTCTGAAATTCTGGGAAATTTTTAATTTGTAGGGAAATACCAAAAAGAACAGTGACAACAATGCAAGTAATATGTAAACCAGGTTTAAAAAAAAAAACAACAAAACAGATTGCCTGGAGTACAGGCATTTAATTGCCTTCAGGGCTTAAAATAATTTTCAGAGACATGTAGATCTTAAATTCACACCAAGTTAAGTTTATGATAGTTTCATAATTATGAATTCTTTCTCTGGAATTATGATAAGTGTGACAGTTTGAAATTATGAATCCCAAAAAGAGAAAGATTATGTTTGTAAACTAATCTGTTCTTCTGGATATGATACCCTTTGATTGAATTGAATTCAGTGAGGGCCTCTGATTAAGTTTACTTGAAAAAAATCAATTTAGGGCTTCTGATTGGGCCACATCAATAGGGTGTAACTCAGGCTGGGTCCCCACCCCCTTGGTGGGCTTGGTGGGCTCTGTCATTTTGATTCTGCAATGCAACAGAAAGGAGAAGGCTCAAACAGCTAAAGCCCTGGAAAGAGATGGACCATTTGCCTGGTAGCTTACAGCTGGCCTTGGGAAGAGAGCCAAGACTAATATAGGAAGCCCTGAGAGACAAGCCTATGCCAGCCTGCAGCTGAGATGGGGAAGAAGCTGGTCCCATAGAGCCTCAAGAGGAAGAGGAAGCCCAGAAAGGAAAGACCAGGCAGAAATCAGCGACCATCTCGTGTCAACACGTGGCAACTAACTTTGGTAAGAAAGCAACCATGAGTTGTACTTTTTAGAGCCTTGTAACTGTAAAGCTTTTACCCCACATAAATACCCTTTATAAAAGCCAACAGATTTCTGGTATTTTTGCATCGGCACTCCTTTGGCAGACTAATACAATAAGCTGTTGCATTTATCTTCCTATAATTTATGTGTGGAAAATGCAAAGATTTACAAATAATGGTGACCAAATTGGGAAGAGTAGAAATTTGGGAAGCATATCATGAGTTCCAACTATATCTTTCCTCATGATAAAAATATTCATTAATTAACATGGTATTATTTCCATACTGATATGTTTTCTTTTATTTATTATATTCTACTTACTCTTTCAAAGTTTCTTAAAAGTGATGGAAGCAATAATGAATAATGGATAATTAAAGAATGTGCTCTATCTTTGCTAGATGATATTTAAAGTGACTATTTCTGTACACAGTTTATTTTTAAACACAGTGGTACTTATTTTAAAACAGGTTTTCTTGTTTTTTTGGGGGGGAGGTTGCACTCAGTAACAATACTATGAACTATTTGAACGATACCAAATATCTGGAAACTATTTTAAATATATATTTTTATTACAACAGATGTTGTTCTATCCCAAAAAAGAAATTCCTCAATTAGATATTCCCTGAAGAGACAGCATTTAATTTAAAAATTTATAGTTTACTTGAAAACATCACTAAAAGTTCTATATTTGGCATTGTTTATGTTAGTTCTTTTGGTGTCCTCTTTGATAGTTTTTTATGTAGAAAATAAGCTTCAGAGGTTTCTTTTGTGTGTTATCAATTTATTAAACTTACAATTTAAAAACCATGGTTCCTTCTTAAGCATAATCTGTTATTCATTTTGTAAGAGTAGTACATTTTAATAACCATTTTAAGGACATTTAAATAATATTTGGAACTGCTTAAACAGTTAATTAAGTACCTTCAACATTTCAAGTTGCATTTATAAGTTTAACATATTTTTATTTCCTTAAGTTCTTCAATTGTCTTGTCCAAATCCTGCTTGATTACTTAACTCATATAAGTCTAATAAATTAAATTGTTAAATTCAGTGAATCCAAAGTTCTCTTAAATGTCCTAACACTATGCATAAACTTAGTAATACTTCAAATTAAAAACTACTAATCCAAATTAATTATCCAACCACACATATTAAAATAAAGTAACAAGACTATCATTCTGATCAACCAAATTCCTGTTAAAATTACAAGTACATGAGATTTTAAAGAGTACTTTCCTTCTTAACATAAAAATATTAATCTAAGTATTCTGTTTCTCCTAAATGTTTAAATTCTTAGTTTGTTATACTTCTGAGGTTAAAAGATGCATGCCTATAAGAAATTCAAGTCTAATCCAATTCACTCAATCAAGTGATTTATTCATTCAATCACTTGACAGTTATTTCCTGACTTCTAATCACTGTGGAAAGTGCAGTGGACAAAGCAGAGAGAAAAATCCTATTCTTATGGATGTTAACCTCTTGAGGGAGAGGACAAAAAATAAACAAGGTAAATAAGCACAATGTATAGTATATTTATTTTTATTGAAGAAAAATAAACTTGGAAAGGGGCCAAAGAGAAATGACGTGCAATTTTAAATAGGATCATCAGAGAACTGAGGTTACTTAAAATTGCATATTTGAGTAGGGCAGATCTGGAACTGCAAACCTGCAGAGAGATTGGTCTATTGTCATCCGAGCCACCACTTTGGACCAGTAGGTCACTGATGCCAAAACTTATTTAGGAATTGTTCTCACAGCATACCTTACCTAATTCTTCTTCTACTCACAGAAACCTGTCTCTCATTAAGGCAGACATAAGAGAATTTTGCATCTGTTTAACACTTACGATATATGATGTTTTCCTTTCTCGGCCTAAAGAATCCTGTCAATAATGTTCAGGACCTTGCAAAACTTATGGATATTTAAAATGCTGTCTGGTAAACTTTTGGCTACCTAACAGGCTTTGATTTATGGTTTCAATTTATGAGATAATTCTACCTTCAGAAATATAGGATTTTCTTTTTGAGTGTACAAAATATAATTATTGCTTGTCATTATATTAACAGATGGTTTTCCTGAGAAAATCTATTCATTGCACTTATGCTCTTAATAATATTTCTTAGGAAATGATGCTTGCAATGTATTTAAAATGCTAATCATTTCAAAAAGTAATCATATTAGATTCATATAAAAAAAGGTTGAGAAATTTTGATAATTTTATCTAAACAAAATTGTATTAACCCATTTTTTTATCTGGCCAATTTCATTGTAATGAGTAATACCTGCTTCCACTAATGGAACGTGATGTGAGAAATAGCAAAAAAATTTCCATGCATAAATATAACAAAAGGAATAAATTGCCAATATTTTTAGATGTATTTTAAAAGTTTATTCAGTTGGGTTGTTATGTTACTTTAAGAAAAAACATCAAACATGCTTGATTAAAATTTGATGACTGGGAAGCGTCTGTGGCTCAATCAGTAGGGCTCCCGTTTACCATATGGGAGGCCCCGGGTTCGGTTCCCAGGGCCTCCTGGTGAAGGCAAGCCCGCCCGCATGGCGTGGTTAGCTGACCCAGTGAGCACGAGCAGCAAGGGGGGGATAAATGAATAAATAAATAAAATCTTAAAAAAAAAAAAAAAAAAAAAAAAAAAAAATTTGATGACTACATTTAGAAAGACATGATACAGAAAGAAATTGACAAACATCTATATTGTACTGCTTATGTGCATAAAAGTCACTCCATAAACTAATTTAAGTTCATTTAATTTTAAGTTTTAAATGGAGACATGTATTTATGTGCTGGGGATAATATTAACCCTCTGAAGCAGAATCACAGTTGTTCTTCCTACCCCCCAACATGCTATTGGAAGACAAGCAGTGCCCTGCGTGCTCGGGGCTAGGTCTTCCTTTGCAACCAAGGCAGTTAGAGATTTTGGTTTTGAAAAGATGTGAATTGTTTAAAGTAGCTAGCAGGAGGAATTTCCTGGTGCTGGATGAGCTCTTCCCAAGACTGGAGATAGGACAAAGGCATGTGTGTTTAGTAGCTGGAACTTGCATTTGCCTCCTTGGCAATACTGGGGAAGTGACAGGGCCTTAGAGGGAGTAGTTATATGGTACACCAAGGACTGGATTCGAGGTACAGAGGTTCCTACTCTGAGCAGAGATTCTCAGACTCCACCATGTCTAGAAAGAGCTAAACTTCCTGCCTCTGATTCTTCCCCATAGAAAAAGTTCAAATAGCAGGTTAAGCTATTCAAATCCAGGTACCCAGACAATGTATTGGTTTACAAAATGGCCTGGAGTTCTATCATGTATGCTTGTATTTAGATTCTAAGATCAGAAAGCAAATTAGTTTCACTATAAACTTTTACATTGGATTACATTTGTGAAACATCAAATATTAGCATATAAATTTATTTAAAATTCTCAATGCTTTGCTGATATGCCTAGTTTCTTGGCTGGTACCCTCTCTATTATAAAGCTACTCTTGGACCACAGCATATCCTATACCACCTACTGGCTCCAGTTATATTTAAGGGCAAGAGAATGAAGGGGAAAAAAAAAAAAAAAAAAAAAAAAAAAGCAAGAGAGAAAGGAATAAAAGGGAAAAGTGGGCAAGCTAGAAATAAAATAAGGGAAGTTAAAATGTGCCCTGCTGACTCTCAGTTCATTGGACTCACTCAGGACAACTAACAAGGAGATGATGATGGACAACAACCATCCCAAGGAACAGAGAAAGAGTCTACAACTGCAAGCAAGATAATCCCATCCATCTGCCCCATGGATCTAAGGCCCCACTCAATTAGAGGTGGAGTAGGCAACACCATCCCAGAATCATCAGGATTGGGGAGTGAACAATGGACTAGAGTAGACTTACTCTTATTCTACTATAGACTTATTGTGATTCTAGCAATAGAAGAACTGTTATCACTGATGTGGAGACAGTAGCCACTGGAGGTTCTGAGAGGAGGGAGAGGGAAAAATAGGAGTAATATGGGGGCATTTTCGGGACTTGGGAATTGTCCTGAATGACATTGCAATGACAGATACATGCCATTATATATCTTGTCATAACTTACAAAATTGTGCAGGAGAGAGTGTAAACTGCAAAGTAAACTATAATCCAGGCTTAGTGGCAATGCTCCAAAATGTGTACATCAATGGTAACAAATGTACCACACTAATGAAGGATGTTGTTAATGTGGGAAAATGTGGGAAGGGTAGGGAGTGGGGCATATGTGAATCTCCCATATTTTTTATGTAACATTCATGTAATCTAAGTATCTTTTTTAAAAAAAATTAAGTACATTATTAAAAAAAATAAAAAAATAAAAGTGTTCTCTTGAACAAGGGATAGTCATTCATATACAGAATAGAAAAATGAGTCTGAAAATTCAAAAAGGTGAATGAGAAACTACTCCTTTCCCACATCCAAAACTGTTTCAGTGACCAATTGCATTTCAATTTGCTAAAAGAAAATATATTCAAAAATATACTTCTAGGAAAAAATGTAGCATTTGAGGGAATGTCTTCTTCTTTGAGATCATGTACTGTGGTAATAATAGTTCATTTATCAGTGTCCTTGTTGAATCTTGTTGGTTCTGGGATACATTACTTTGTATTACTATATTACTAATACACTCTTGGTTACAAGGAGTAGAATCAATCTCTTTGTCCATATAGTGTCATATGTGCATTTTATCAGCTGATTACTCATTTAAAAATATTTTTATTTAGTTCTAATGGTCATGAATCTGTGATGTGCATGTACTGTCTCTAGTTGAAGCTCTTATCTTATTGATATCTTAGAATAGACGCTAGGAAAAAAAACAAACAACAACAAAAAACAGAGAAATACCAGAAACTGAAATACAATTCAAGCAAGTTTTTTTCTCAAACACACAGAAACATGTGCAAAAGAGTGTTTTTATTTAGTAATAATTGCTCCAAAGTTTTCAGATTTCCCTCAGGTACATATGCTAAGCAATTGCTTAAAATAAACTGCTTTTCTTCTTCAGAAGTATGTTTGTCACAGGAGTTTGCCAAATTCTGAAAACAAAAAACTTTTCACAGAAATTTAAAATACCTGGTCAACAGAAAGTTAATACATGAAAGCAAGTAAAATCAATAAGAGGAAGCATTTATTTACCCAGATATCCATTTTTCTTCCACATTGTGCTTTTCTAGTCAAACAGTGGGGACATAATGAGCCCTCAGTTTGGCTCTTTAAAATATTATTGATCTGCTAATTTAATACTGTCTAGATAAATTTTTTTTCTCCTAAAGTTATTTCTGAAGTTGAAAAATCTATATATGTAACTGAAATCACCACTTGGCTTACTAAAGAAAAACAATCAATCTGCTTGCCTAAGCAGCCTGCATTCCTATTTAATAAAAATTGTGCACAAGAATGTATAGTATAGTGACGCTGAAGCATGTAGTACCTAACTGAAGTTATGTAGCCTTTCAGAAAAGATGGTATCAGTGAAGACTCAAGTGATAAAGTGTGTGGGAATTGAGATGGTCCTGGAAAGACAAGGGAAATTTTAATAGAGGGAAGGGGGCGACTTTCAATATGAAGGAATAGCAATTCCATTTCCATTTATTCAGCAAATATTTTTGAACATCTATATGTGCCAGGAACTAGGGATAACATGATGAGCAAGACAAAGTCCTTGCCTTTAAAGAGATTTTATTCTAGTGGGAATCAATCAATAAACCTACATAAAGTAGCATTTAATAGGGTTTATCAATCCCTCCTGCTTTCCTCCCTGTCTTCTATGAGGCCAGACTTTCCTGTTTTTCTTTCTATTACTGTCTTAGTTTCCAGGCTGCTATGACAGCTTGGCTTATAAAATGGGAATTTATTGGCTCATGGTATCAAAATTGAGGTATCAGCTGGGCAATGATTTCTCCCTGGATGCTGTGATATTTATTCTGGGGCTGCTATTGGCCCTTAGTTCCTTGGTTTCCCTGTCACATGGCAATGCACATGGCCACATCTTCACCTTTGTCTTCTGGGTTCCCTTGATTTCTGGCTCCCTGCTTCCAACTCCTCCCTGTGGCTTTCTCTTGATAAGACCTCCAGAAATAGCATTAAAACACATCCTGATTCATTTGGGCCACACCTTAACTAAAAATAATAGCTTCAAAAGTTCCTGTTTATAGTAGGTTCACACCCACAGGAATGGGCATAAGATGAAGAACATGTCTTTTTCTGGGATATATAATTCAATCTATCACAGTTATTATGCCCATTCTTTTTCAGTTTGCCTGGTTCTTTCTCATCTTACAGATCTCTAACCTTACAGTGCCCCAGGGCTTAATCCTTGAGCCTTTCCAGCTGCATTCACTCTTTTGGTCCAGGCTCACAAATGCAGATATCACACAAATTTATATCTCCAACCTTAACCCTCTCCCATGAATTCTAAACTCATATTTAACCACATATACCATACCTTGAATTGGATTTCCAGTAGGCATCTCAAATGTAATGTATCTTAAAGCAAACTCCTGGTTTCTTATTCAGAATTATATCCTCTTGCCATCTTCCCCATCGTAGTAAACAACCCCATCTCTGCAGTTTCTCTAGCCTCAAACCTTGGAGTCTTTCCTTTCATACTTCATAGTCAATCCATCAGCAAATTCTATTTTCTCTACCTTCAAAATATATCCAGGATACCACCATTTCTCACCAGCTCCCAACATCCAACCTGGTCCAAATGACAATCATCTTTTAGATTGTTGCTATAGCCTCTTAATTGAAGGCTGCTTTTGTCTTGACCCTTATGTAGCCTCTTCTTAAAGAAGCCATCAGAAAAATCCTTTTAAACTTCAGTCAGATCATGTAATTTCTCTGTTCAAAATCTTCCACTTGTTTTCCATCTCACTTAACACATAGTCAAAGAACTTATAGTGGCCTACAAGGCCTTACACAATTTCCCCCCTTTTATCTATGTGACTTCACCTCCATCGCTTTCCCTTTGCTCAATCCACACTGGCCCCTTGACATTCCTAAATGTTTTAGCCATGCTCCTATCTAAAGAGCTCTGCTCATGCTATTTCTGCCTGGAGAGCTCTTCCCCCTGCTTTTCAAATAGGTTGACAATTATGTGCTCAAATGTGAGGTTTTCAATGATACTTTCTGTGGCAGATTGTATTTTTTCTAAAATGGCCACAGCAATATTTTCAGTCTCTCATGCTTTTCCAGAACCTTGCCACTCCCCAGTCAAGAGGTGGAATCTGTTTCCCCTTCCCTTGAAATTGGGCATGACTTTGTGACTACTTGACAAATAGGAAGCGGGAAAATTGGCACTGGGTGACTTTTGAATCTAGGCCACAAAGTACTTCTGCTTGATTTTTCCTTCACTCTTGGGACTTAAGTCCTTGGAGCACAACTCCCACTTTGTGAGGAATCCCAACCCATGTGGAGCAGTCTTATTATGCATAGAGGTTTCAACATCAACTGTCAGATATTTGAGTGAGAAAGTCTTCACTGTCATTTCCAGCACTGACATTAAAGTCTTACATCTGAGGCTTTAGAAACTGTGGAACAGAGACAAGCTACCCCTTATATGACCTGCCCAAATTCTTGACTCACAGATCCTTGAAACAACAAATGGTCATTTTATACCATTAAGTTTTGGGTTAATTGGTCATGTAATTATAGATAATTGGCAGAACTGTCAATAGGCAGTTGATTAAAAATGTCTTACAAAATTTCATGAGTCCATATAAGCTTATTGTCCAATCAGTGCACATGTAGTTTCTTAGTTCTTTGTCTGACCTGAGTTAGTGTCACCCCAAATCAGCAGGTCAGCACTATTCTGGTGACCTGATCTTGCATGATCCCAAGAATGAAATATTGCATGGGCCAGCAGAAATGATCTGCTCACCAGGCTGTCCTTCTGGAATTGGACCCAGCCATGGGACTCTAGGATGAACGCAGGGGTGTGAGTCCTGCATTTCACTAGGGCAACTATTTAACCTGAAAGTTGCTCCAAAAGGAGAAAGGGGTGCCGGGGTCAAGTCCTAGAGTGGGATTTAGAAAATGTCAAAGAAGGAGATCCAACATATGAGGCCCCCTGAAACATAGGGACTGGGGCAGCAGGGGTCTGCTTGTCCCTGTCTAAATGCCATACTGATAACTGAAACACTTTCCCTCTCATCCTTATTTTTTATTTATCCCTCTACTCCCATAACTCCCTATCCACTTCTCCTGCCTTGTTTTTCTACATGACACTTAAAACCATTTGATATACTATACATTTAACTTTATTTAAAAGCTTTGTCTCCCCCCTCCTTAAATGTAAGTCCCAATAAGGTGGTCATTCTGCTTGTTTTGTTCATTTTTGCATCCCCATTCCCTAGAATATTGACTGGAGCATGGTAAGTACTCAATAAAGTCAGGTAGCAATAGCTGTAAGAAGAAAGTAAGGAGATTAAGGGGATAGAAAAACATTGGTGTAGCCGTTGGGCAATTTGATGTAATTATGAATTCCAAAAATATAATTGGATCATGCTTATAAACTGATCTGTTAATCTGGGCATGATTAAGTTATGATTAGGGCGTTGACTGGGCCACGTCAGTAGGGCGTTGAGCCCCAACCGCTTGGTGGGTAGGGGAATCGAATATAAAAGGCAAGGCAAAGGACAGAGGGAGCAGGTTTTGAGTAGCAGTTTTGATGTTGGAGAGAAGGCCCCAGGATAGAGACAAGCCCTTCGTTGAGAGTTTACAGCTGGTCTTGAGGAGAGACGCAAAGCCTAGGGAGCCTCATAGTCTACAGCTGACCTTGTGGAGGAAACAGATGCACTGAGCCTGGAGAGAAACACAGCCCCAGGAAGAGAGGAACCCAAGAAGTGTGAACTGTGGCAAATGTCGGCAGCTGTCTTGTCCAACACGTGACAATGGACTTTGGTGAGGGAAGAAACTTATGCTTTATGGCCTAGTAACGGTGGACTTCTACCCCAAATAAATACCCTTTATAAAGACCAACCAATCTCTGGTATATTGCATTAGTGCCCCTTTGTCTGACTAATACAGTTGGGATGGAGGAATACTTTGGGAAGGTCTCTCTAATGATGTGACATTTGAGGAGAGCCTAAATGAAGGGAGGCAGAAAACCAAAGGTGTGGGTGGTAAAGCATGCCAGGCAGAGAGAGTAAGACTGCAAAGACTCTGAACTAGGGACCTGCTTAGTGTCCTCAAGGAACAGATAAAGGCCAGTGCGATTAGAGCAACAGAGAATAGTAGAAGGAGTTGAAGTTGTGAGATCATCGCGATCAAAAACATAAAAAGCTTTTTAAGCCATCTTAAGAAATTTATATTTTACTCTAAGAGTGGTTGAAAGTTATTGGAGGGTCATGAAGAGGAGATAACATAATCAAAAGGAAATTGCCTGACTAGAAATAAGAGGATTTCTTAGGAAGGATACAGTGGAAACACTTAATTATGGGCAGAGTAGCTAAATTTAATTATGGTTAGAAAAGAAATTCCTTCAACAAGCGTTTATCAATCATTATGTGTTTACTTACAGTGTGCTAGGTATTAGAGATACAGAAGTCAATAAAATACAGTCAGAGAACTCACAGTTTAGTGGGAGAAAAACACAAAAACAAATCCTGATAATGTCATGTGCTCTTGTATCCATCACCACATGTGACTGCAATTTCTTTGTCTCTTTCCCCCACTAGACTGAAAGGAGCCTTAGGTCAAGGAACTTGCCTATTTTGTTCTACTCTGTTATCTCCAGCTTTGAGTATAGTGACTATGACATAGTGGACACTCAATAAGAACTTTATGAATGAATGAGTCAATAGGAATGTATTGATGAAGGTATTGATGGATAGTATGAGAACAAAAGGGGAAGGGATATCAGATAAGAATTGCTGGAGATGATGCTACCTGAGGATGTGGGCAGTGGGTTTGGCATTCTAGAAAAAAAGGACTGCTTAGAAAATTCATGGAATGGCAATTGGTTTGAGAGGTGGAAAGAGGAATGAGATGGGGTTTGAGAAATAGGCATGCATTGCGCAATGGATGCACTTGTAAATCACCTTCATATTTATTCTGTGCACAGTGGTAAACAGCAAAGAGTTTTTAGCAAGGGACTGATGTGGTTAGGTAGATGTGGTATGGTACTAATTTGGAGAATAGATTTGACATAGGTAACATTAGATTTAGGAAAATCAGGCATTGACTGGTTTAACAGACAAATGGCAAAATATTTTATTGCTGTCCATTAGTCTGGCATCTGGGAGTGAAGGCAAACTAGATGGATGACATAATAGTGTCCCTAATTACCTATTTCCTCCTTTTCTTCTAAACCTGTATTAGAGTTATTTAACTCTGACTTGCAGTTTTGTCCTTGCCCCAGGACTTGGGACCAAATCTGTCCATAGCCTGAGGTTATTAAGAAGAGATATCTGAGATATCAAGGGACTCAAAATCTAGGTCGACCCTGGTACTCCTCTCATTCTGACTTTATGTCCTAAACTTAATAATCTAGCTGTTGCCTTTTCCTATAATCAACCTCCAAGTTCTACCCATATGTCCACCAAAACAAGGGCCATGACTTACTACAGCTAATTGCCCTGATTCCAGAGCCACCACTTCTTTTCCTTGAGAACTTTGTGTGAATTAGAAGTTTTCCTCTCTGGAAAGAAACAGCTTTATGCTAGGGGTTAAGACTCTCAGAATAGGAATTTGTGGATCCCCTTGCTGGGCACTTTTGTGTAGTTCACAAACTATTCAACTGCCTATATCCTGCATCTTATCCCAAAACTCAGCCTCATGACCCTCACCTTGCTACCGGATTTCTTTAATACTGTACTGACCAACTGCTTGGATCTCCAGCCATCACATTCTCCCTGAAACCTTTTGTGGAGGACATGATTCAATCCCCCAAACATCTCCTCAGTGGTGTATGAGAGTTTTTATTGCTTCACAAACTCACCAACACTTGACTTTATAAGTCTTTGATAAATTTATCCATTTTTCTGTATATCTGTAGTAGAATCACATTGTGGTTTTATTTACATTTCCTGCTTATTGATGAGGGTGAGTTAATTTTTATATATACATTGGTTATTGGGATACCCTCTTTTGTGGAATGCCTGAACAAACTTCTTGTCCATTTTTCATTTGGGTTGTCTGATTTTTTTTCTTATTGTTTTGTAATTGCTCTTTATATATTCTGGATGTGAGATATTTATTATAACTGTAACAAATATCATCTCTCACTGTGGGATGCTTTTTAAAATTTTTTTTTAATTTTAATTTTTAAAAAGATATTTGGAGTACATAAATGTTACATTAAAAATATAGGGGATTCCCATATGCCCCGCTCCCCACACTGCCCACATTTACCCACATTAACAACATCCTTCATTAGTGTGGTACATTCATTGCAATTGATGAACATATTTTGGAGCATTGCCATTAAGCATGGATTATAGTTTACATTGTAGTTTACACTCTCTCTCACACAATTCTGTAGATTATGGCAAGATATATAATGGCCTGTATCTATCATTGCAATGTCATTCAGGAAAATTCCCAAGGTTGTGGGATGCTTTTTAAAAAAATGTTATTAGATAAGTTATGGGTTTATAGACCAATCTTGCATAAAATACAGGATTCCCATATATCAACCTACCACCAATACTTTCCATTCGTGTGGAACATTTGTTACAATTGAATATAGCACTTTTTAATAATTATATTATTTTTTAACAGAAGTTACCTTTCCTACAGTTGATTAAACATTAAGAAAATACTACCATTAGGAGGAAGAGGCAAGACAGTGGTAGAGTAAGGCACTCCAAGAGTCAGCTTGTGCTACAGGGCAGTTAGTAATCAGCCAGATTACTGGCTAAATCACCTATTTGGGGGGCCCAGGAGACCAGAAAAGGACCCTGCAACATCCTTGAAAGAACAGAAGGAGGAGACTGCCTATCTGCAGTGAAGATTCATGAGTAGAGCACACCACACTGCAGAGGCCAGTGTCCATCCTCCACTGAAGGTGCAAACTGCCTCAGAAGCTATTCCTTGGCTGGAGTTGGAAGCTCCATTACCAAAAACAGGGGATGAAGAGATAGTTGGGCACCAATTTCAGCTACTGATTAGTAATTTCAGCTGGCTAAAGTCCAATCCTAAGAACAGCTAAAGTTTGAAACTTCCAAGTTTAAAAGGGTCAGGTAGCCTCCATTTTAATTCCACCCTAAGTATGAGGGGAAGCAGGGCTGATTGAACATCACGGTGATGGTAGGAACTGGCTTCTTTCCACCAAGGTCAGACTGCAGCTGTAGCCTGGGCTCTAGCCCCACCTCTAGCAAGAAGGAAGCTGGGAGGACCTACAGCAGCCTCTCTGGACAAATGCAGGCATTGTCAGCATGAATGGACTAGGCTGTTGGACACATCTCTGACTCCATCTGGTCCCTGACAGGGCCGGAGGATGGATTAGACTGGTGGGCAAACCTGTGGATACATCTCTGCCCCCAGTAGGATTGGAGGGGATTTGTTTTCCCAACCTCTCCAGATAACTGCAGGGCACTTTCAGCCCACATAGACAAGAGTGTGGCCCAGTCAAAGGAACATCTTAAGCCTCCAGATAACATTAAAAAGTTGAGAAAACTAATCATAGATGTTCAAACAAATCTTAATTCAATGAGATGGCTAAAGAGATTAAGGACATCAAGAAGCCATGGGGTGAGCACAAAGAAGAATTTGAAGGCATACATAGAAAAATAGCAGATCTTATAGGAATGAAAGGTAAAACAAATGAAATAAAAAATACACTGGAGGCATATAACAGCAGATTTGAAGAGGCAGAAGAAAGGATCAGTGAACTTGAAGACAGGGTATGTAAGAGTGAACATACATAAGAACAGGTAAAGAAAAGAATGGAAAAAAATGTATAGGATCTCAGGGAATTAAATGATGGTAAGAGACATGCAAACATATATGTCATGGGTATTCCAGAAGGAGAAGAGAAGGGAAAAGGGGAGAAGGAATATTTGAGGAAATAATGGTAGAAAATTTCCCAACCCTATTGAAGGACATAGATATCTCTGTCCAAGAAGTACAACATACTTCCATCCAAATAAATCTGAATAGACCTACTTTAAGACACATACTAATCAAAATGTTAAGTACCAAAAATAAAGAGAATCTTGAGGGTAGCAAGAGAAAAGAGATTCATCACAGATAAGGGAAGCCCAATAAGACTAAGTGCTGATTTCTCATCAGAAACCATGGAGGCAAGAAAGCAGTAGTATGATATATTTAAGATACTGCAAGAGAAAACAGCCAGCCAAGAATATTATATCTGGCAAAACTGTCCTTCAAAAATGAGGGTGAGTTTAGAATATTCACAGATAAACAGAAACAGAGTTTGGAAACAAGAGAACTGCTTTGCAGGAAATACTAAAGGCAGTGCTAAAACCTGAAAAAGAAAAAACAGGAAAAAGTGGCTTGGAAAACAGTCTAGAAATGAAGAATATATCAGTAAAAGTAGCTAAAATTATAAAAAGAATGTTGAGAACATGATATGACCGATAAAACCCAAAGGTCAAAATGGGTGAAATAAAAACTGCCTTTACAGTAATAACATTGAATGTTAATGGATTAAACTCTCCAATCAAAAGGCACAGACTGGAAAAATGGATCAGAAAATGTAAGCCACCTATATATTGTCTACAAGAGACTCACCTTAGACCCAAGGATATCAATAGATTGAAAGTCAAAGGCTGGAAAAGACATTCCATGCATGCAGTAACAACAACAACAAAAAAATAGACTTTAAAAGCAAAGCTGTTATTTGAAACAAGGAAGGCCATTATATACTAATAAAAGAGGCAATTCACTAGGAGGAAATAACAATCATAAATGTGTATGCACCTAACCAGGATGCACCAGATTACATGAGGCAAACACTGGTAAAAGGGAAGGGAGAAATAGATGTCTCTGCAATAATAGTTGGGCACTTCAATACACCACTCTCATCATTGGATAGATCATCTCAGCAGAGGATCAATAAAGAAACAGAGAGCTTAATTAATATGATAAATGAACTAAACCTAATAGACATATACAGAACATTGCACGCCAAAACAACAGGACATACATTCTTCTCAAGAGCTTATGGGTCTTTCTCCGGGATAGATCATATGTTGGGTCACAAAGCAGATCTCAATAAATTTAAAAAGACTGAAATTATACAAAGCACTTTCTCTGATCATAATGGAACAGAGATGGAAGTCAACAACAGGCAGAAAAAGGGAAAAATTGCAAATATATGGAGATTAAACAACACACTATTAATCAATGAGTCACAAGAAGAAACTGCAAGAGAAGTCACTAAATACCTAGAGATGATGAAAACGATAACACATCATACAGAACCTATGGGATGCAATGAAAGCAGTGCTGAGAGAGAAATTTATAGTCCTCAATGTTTACATTAAAAAAGAAGAAAGAGCTAAAATCAACAACCTAACTACACAGCTGGAGGAACTAGAAAAAGAAGAGCAAACTATTCCCAAAGCAATCAGAAGGAATAAAATAACAAAGATCAGAGCAGAAACAAATGAAATTGAGAACAATAACAACAATAAAACAACAAAAGAGAGAATCAACAAAACTAAAATTGGTTTTTTGAAAAGATCAACAAAATTGACAAACCCTTAGCTAGACTGGCAAAGAAAAAAAAGAGCAAATTACAAATAAAGAAAACCAGAAATGAAGTGGGGCTATTACTGCTGACCCCACAAAAATAAAAGAGATCCCCAGGTGTCCATCAACAGACAAATAGATAAACAAACTGTGGTCTATTCACATGATGGAATATTATGCAGCTGTAAGAAGAAATGAAATTGTAAAGCATATGACAACATGGATGAACCTGGAGGATATTATGTTGAGCGAAGCAAGCCAGACACAAAAGGACAAATACTGTATGAATGCATTACTATGAACCAAATATATTGTGTAACATATTGTGTACATATAAAAAAATTTTATATGTATCCAGTACATTTAATTGAGAAATGTATATATATATTCATCTATGTTTACTTTTTTAGTTTTTAATTGTTTATATTTTCAGTTATTAAAGGTACAAAATAAAGTCAAAAAAAGAAAGAAAATAAATAAATAAAAATTTAAAGTAAAAAAAATAAAATAAAAGAGATTATAAGAGGATGCTATGAACAACTGTATGCCAACAAACTAGACAATGTATATGAAATTAAAAAATTCCTAGTAACATACAAACAACCTACTCTGACCATAGAAGAAATAGAAGACCTCAACAAACCAATCACAAGCAAAAAGAATGAAATAGTCATCAAATAACTTCCCAAAATGAAAAGCCCAGAACCAGATGGCTTCACAGGTGAATTTTACTAAGACTTTGAAGAAGATTTAATACCAATCTTACTCAAACTCTTCCAAAATACTGCACAGGAAAGAATACTACCAATCCCATTCTATGAAGCCAATATCACCCTAATACCAAAGCAAGATAAAGATTTTACAAAAAAAAAAAAAAAAATATATATATGAAGCCATTTCCCTAATGAATTCAGATGCAAAATCCTAAACAAAATACTGGCTAATCAATTACAACAACACATTAAAAGAATTATTCATTATGATCAAAAAATTTTATCCCAGGCATGCAAGAGTGGTTCAACACAAGCAAATCAATCAGCATAATACAACACACTAATAAATCAAAGAAGAAAAATTGCATGATCATCCCAATTAATGCAGAAAATGCATTTGACAAAATCCAACATGCTTTCTTGATAAAAGCACCCCAAACTATAGAAATCAAAGGAATCTTTCTCAGAATGATAAAGGGCATATATGAAAAACCCACAGCTAGCATTTTACTGAATGGTGAAAGATTGAAAGCTTTCCCATTGAGATCAGGAATAAGACAAAGATGACCACTGTCACAACTGTTGTTTAATACAGTATTGTGCTAAAGGTTCTAGTTAGAACAATCAGGCAAGAAAAAGACATAAAAGGCACCCAAATTGGAAAGGAAGAAGTAAAACTTTCATTATTCACAGATGATATGATCCTATACCTAGAAACTCCCCCACCCCCACCCCCAATCTACAACAAGCTACTAGAGCTAATAAACAAATTCAGCAGAGTGGCAGGAAACAAGAGTAATATGCAAAAATCAACAGGGTTTCTACACACTAGTGATGAGCAATTTGAGAAGGAAGTCGGGGAAAAAATTCCATTTACAATAGTGAGTAAAAGAATCAAATATTTAGGAATAAACTTAACCAAAGATGTAAAGCACTTGTATTCAGGAAAATACAATGCATGGCTAAAAGAAAACAAAGAAGACCTAAATAAATGGAAGAACATTCCATGTGCATGGAAGGGAAGACTAAATATCGTTAAGATGTCAGTTTACCCAAATTAATATGCAAATTCATGCCATCCTGATAAAAATTCCAAAAGCTTTTTTTAAAGAAATGGAAAACACAATTATCAAATTTATTTGGAAGGGTAAGGGCCTCCAAATAGGTAGAAACATCTTAAAAAGGGAGAACGAAGTTGGAGGATTCTCACTTCTAGACTTTAAATCATATTACCTAGCTACAGTGGTAAAAACAGCACGGTACTTGCATAAAGATAGACATATAGACTAATGAAACAGTCTGATGGTTCAGAAATAGACCCTCACATCAATGGTCAAATGATTTTTGACAAGGCTGTCAAACCCACCCAGACAGGAGAGAACAGTCTACTCAACAAAGGGTGCAGGGAAAACTGGATATCCATATCCAAAAGAAGGAAAGAGGACCCCTACCTCAGACCTTATATAAAATTAATTCAAAATGGATCAAAGACCTAAATATAAAAGCAAGAACCATAAAACACCAAATAGAAAATGTAGGGAAACATCTTCAAGACCTGGTGGTAGGTGTGGGTTTCTTAAAACTTACACTGAAAGCATGAGCAATGAAAGAAAAAAATGGATAAATGGGACCTCCTAAAACTTAAACACTTGTGATTCAAAGGACTTTATCAAGAAGGTGAAAAGGCAGTCCACTCAATGGGAGAAAATATTTGGAAACCACATATCCAATATGTCTGATTTCAGTGTTATATAAAGAGATCATACAACTCAACAATAAAGAAGCACACAATCCAATTTAAAAATAGGCAAAAGACTTAAATAGACATTTCTCCTAAGAGGAAATACAAATGGTAAAAAAGCACACGACAAGATGCCCAACATCACTAGCTATTAGGGAAATGCAATTCAAAACTACAATGAGATATCATCTCACACCTCATAGAATGGCCCTTATTTTAAAAAATAAAAACAGAAAACAAGTGCTGGAGAGAATGTGGAGAAATAGGAACACTCCTTCACTGTTGGTGGAAATGTAAAATAGTACAGCCTCTGTGGAAAACAGTTTGGTAGTCCCTTTTAGGAAGCTAAATATAGAACTGCTTGCTGTATGATCCCGCAATCCTCTACAGGAATATATCCAGAGGAAGTGAAAACAGTGATGAGAACAGACATTTGCACACAGGTGTTCATAGAGGCGTTATTCACAATTGCCAAAAGATGGAATCAACCCAAGTGTCCGTCAACTGATGAATGGATAAACAAAATGTGGTATATATGTATGATGGAATACTATGCTGCTGTAAGAAGAAATTAAATTGAGACACATGAGAATATGGATGAACCTTGAGGACATTATGCTAAGAGAAATAAGCCAGACACAAAAGGACAAATATTGTATGGTCTCACTAGTATAAACCAAATATGAAGAATAAAAACACGGAGTTAAGGGAAACGGATGTGGCTCAAGAGGTTTGGCGTCTGTCTACCATATGGAGAGACCGGGGTTCGATCCCTGGTACCTCCTAGTAAAAAAAAACAAACAAACAAACAAAAAAATACGGAGTTAAAATCTAGACTATAGGTTACTAGGAGATAGGATGAGGACTGACGAGGGGTACTGATGCTTAATATATGTAGAATTTTCAATTAGCTTGGCTGTAAAAGTATGGAAATGGATAGAGTTGATGGTAATACATTATAGTTAGTATAACTAACAATGCAGGTTTATAAATGGGATTGCAGCTGAAAGGGATAATCTAGGGATCTAAACATCAATTGCAAGAAAGCTAGAGAATAATCTAGGGACTGAATAACAGTGAACCCAGAGGTGGATGAAGATTGTGGTTAATAATACAAATACAAAAATGTTCTTCTATGAACTAGAACAAATGTACACCACTATTACAAGGAGGTAAGAATATAGGGATGCATGGGAGAAATACAATTAATGTAACTTATGGAGTATAATTAACAGCAATATTGTAATATTCTTGTATCAATGTTAAAGAAGGTACTATATCAATGTTAAGGGTCAATAATAGGGGGGTATGGGATTTTTTTCTTTTGGACTAAGGAAAACGTTCAAAGGTTTACTGGGGCAATGACTGCAAAACTCTGTGATGAATGTGAAAGCCACTGAGTGTACACTTTGGATAGAATGTACAAGGCATGGGACTGTATAACACAGGACAGTTATGAAAGTGTTCTCTCACAAAGTATAACAAATGTACAATACTAAATATGTATTGTTAATAATAGGGTGTGTATGGAAAAAATATACTAAGTGTATGCTGTGAACCATAGTTAGTGGTAATATTCTGGTCATGTTCTTTCATAATCTGTAACAAATGTTCCACAACAATGTAAGGTTTTGATGCAGGGTTGATGTATGGGAATTCTGCACATTACGCATGATTGTTTTTTAAGCTCACAACTTCTCTAATTAAAAAAATGAAAATAAGTTCCCAAGTCAAAAACAAAAAAAGAAAATGTTCATGGAAGTATTGAGTTCAAGGATCATGATATATACAACCTACTGTTAAATGTTTAGAAAATAGATTAGATAGACAGACAGATAGATAGATAGATAGAGATAGAGAGATATAGATAGACAAAATGATATGGCAAATATGGCAAAATGTTAAAATTGATGGATCTGGGTAATTAGGGGGACAGGGATATATTGGAGTTTTCTGTGTGGGGTTGTTATATTTGCAACTGTCTTTTAATTCTGAAAATATTTCAAAATAAAAAAACTTAAAGAAAAAATATTGCTATTAACTATTGTCCTCACTTTACATTAGGCATATTTTCGCCACATACCACCCTATTATTAACACCTTGTATTAGTGTCATACATTTGTTACAATTCTTATTATTCTTATACTATTAACTATAGTCCATTTCCTAAAATAGTGTTCTCTGTGTTATACAGTCCTGTTTTATCTTTAATTTTTATTCTAGTGACATATATGACCTAATGTTTCCCCTTTCAACCATATTCACCTATATAAATCAATGCTGTTAATTATACTCCCAACAATGTGCTACCATTTCCACTATTTCCAAAACTTTACAATCAACCTAAGCAGAAATTCTGTGCAAATTAAGCATCAACTCCCCATTCTCTAACCTCAATCTATCCCCTGGTAATCTATATTCTAAATACTAACTCCATGAGTTTGCATATTATAATTAGTTCATATTAGTGAGTTCATACAGTGTTTGTCCTTTTGTGTCTGGCTTATTCACTCATCATAATATCCTTAATGTTCATTCATGTTGTCACATGCATCAGGACTTCATTCCTTTTTATGGCTGAATAATATATCATTGTATGTATATACCACATTTTGTTTATCCTTTCGTTGGTTGATAGACACTTGGTTTGCTTCCATCTTTCAACAATTGTGAATGATGCCTCTAGGAATGTCGGTGTGCATATAGGTTTTTGAGTCCCTCCTTTCATTTCTTCTGGGTACATAACTAGCAGAGGGATTGTCAGGTCATGTAGTAATTCTATAGTTAGCTTTCTGTGGACCTGCCAAACTATCTTCCACAGTGGCTGCACCATTTTAAATTTCCTCCAGCAAAAAATGAGTGTTCCTATTTTTCCACATACTCTCCAACACATGTAGTTTCTGTTTCTTAAATAGTAATCATTTTTCTATTTCCATTATAGCCAGGGATGTTGAGCATCTTTTCATATACTTTTTAGTCATTTATATATCCTCTTTGGAGAAATGTCTGTTCAGGTCTTTTGCCCATTCTTAATTGGGGTTTATCTTTTTTATTGTTGCGTTGTAGGATTTCTTTATATATCATGGATATTAAACCCTTATCAGATATGTTGTTTCCAAATATTTTCTCCCATTGACTAGGATGTCTTTTAACTTTCATGAGTCTTTAGGTGCACATGTTTTTAATTTTGAGGAGATCCCATTTATTTATTTTTTCTTTTATTGCTTGTGCTCTGGGTGTAAATTCTAAGAAACCATTGCCCAATACAGACCCTGAAGATGCTTGCCTACATTTTCTTCTAGGAGTTTTATAGCCCTGGTTCTTATCTTTGTTCTGTAATCTATTTTGAGTTAATTTTTATATATGGTGTGAGATAGGGGTCCTCTTTCATTCTTTTTGCATATGGATATCCAATTCTCCAAGAACCATTTGTTAAAGAGAGTATTATTTACAACTGAATGGACTTGGAAACCTTGTCAAAAATAAATTATCCTTCAGACAATGGTTCTCAGAGACTGCTCACATTGTCTGAAAGATAGGTTAACAAAGGAGAGTAAGAGAAGAGCAGGCTTTGAGCCATCACCCATATGGACATAATCTATGGTAAAGGGATAGAGTGTGGTTGCATGTTGGGGGATGGGGCAGATGAGTGGTGGTGTTCCTGGGTTTGGTGGTGCAGCACTGGGGGGTGGGTGGATTAGGAAGGGCTGGTTCAAATCCCCAGGGCATGTAACTGTGAATCTTGACATTCCATGGGTTGGGAGAGGGGGGTATCACGGGCCCTGGGGGGCTGGGGAGAAGGGAACAGTCAAGATCTAATGGGTTGTTTGGTGGTCATGGGGAAGGTTTTTCATTACCTCACAGTAATGGACACAGGACATGGTAAATATCATCAAAATTATTAAACTGTATCATCTAAATTGTAAACTATACTGTAAATCACTGACAATGTTTAGTTGCTATATTTTGCTATCTGCATAACAGTGATAACAATGCTAACAACCCAAAAAAAAGGGTGGGGAGTTAATATGGGGTGGAGAAGGGGGGGTGGTTTGGTATCTGGGAGTCTCCGGCACTCCGTGTGTGACTTTGCTATGACCTAAAACTTCTTTGAAAATTAAATGAAAAATTGGGAGACAATGGGGAATGAGAGGAGGAAGGTGTCATGGCACACCAGACATCCGATAACACAGTGATAAAGGGAAGGAAAAAAGGGAAAAAAGAAAAGAGAAAGGAAAAAAAAAAAAGAATATATATATATATATTTTTAAAGGCATTTCCTTTGCTTTTTTGCCCATTTTTTGAATGTCCCAATCGACTAATTATATTTTATTTTGTTTTGTTCTTTATTTGATTATTTGTTTTTTTTCCTTCTCTCTCTTTTTTTTTTCCCCTGAGTTTCCTTATGTTTGTCTCTTGCATGTAAGCTTATCACACTTGTTTCTTTTTCCTAGTAAGTGTATTTGATTATGTTATGGACTAAATGTTCATGGAGGATTTGGGTCACAGAAGGGTTACAATGGGTACTGCGGGGGATTATTGGGGGGGGTGTCTGGGGGGGTTTCGTGGGTATTGTATATACGTGAAAGATATACAAAATCATTCAAAGGATCGGGGGATGGGGCATGGTCACGATGGGTGGATAATCACACAATAAATGAGGGAATCTGAATTCCTAGCCTGGAGAGCTCTGCCACAGTCTCCAAGGGAGCAGCAATAGTCCTCTGAGTGTAGGGACAGTGCCTTTCAAAATAGGATGACCCACTGATGTGTTTTTTTTATTGATGACTACCCTTGTGAGTCTTTGCTCTTGTAAATGAGACTTAGCCTGCAGTTGTGGGGTGCCTAAGGGTTGCCACCTAAGAGCCTCCTTGTTGCTCAAATGTGGCCTCTCTAAGCCAAACTCAGAATATGATTGCATTACCTTCCCCCCAACGTGGGACATGACTCCCGGGAATGAGCCTCCCTAGCAACGAGGGATTAATACCCAAGTGCCAACTGGCAACACAACTGGAAAAAGACCTTGAATAAAAGGGGGAAATGGTAAAGACAAATGAGTTCAAGTGGCTAAGAGACTTCAAAGAGAGTCGGGAGGTCATCCCAGAGGTAACTCTTACGCACACCTCAGAAGGAGCTCATAGAACATCTAAGTGCCTATCACCCCACTTAGTGGGGTTCCTGAGAGCTCCGGAGACACCCTGGTCCTATATAAGGGGGGATAGCCCCAGAGACTGATGCCTTATCAGTGGGTTCTATTTTGGAATCTGTTCTCCTGAGAGTGACAGAATTAGATTCAAATAAGTCCTCCCTGCACATGGTTCACCAGTCCCTTCTATTCAAACCTATATGTGATGCTGGAGTTTTTAGGTTTACTTCCAGAGACTGGAGCCTCCCACCTACCTATGTGCCAGGTGTGCATGAAATCTAGGTGGAGCTGCAACTCCTACCCTACAGCTCAATGGACTCATCCAAGTCACCTGGTGAGGAGACAACGATGGGCAATGGCCATCCCAGGGAATGGAGAGGGCCTGCATCTGCAGGCAGGATCATCCCACCCACCATATCCATGGGATATAAGCCCTCTCTCACTTGGAGTTGGAGTGGACATCACCATCCCAGTCCCCTCAGGATTGGGGGAAGAACTATGGACTAGAGTGGACTTGATGGTATTCTCTTGTTCACATATGGTGATTCTAGCAATGCAAGAAATTACAACAATGAGGTGGAGCCAGTGGCCACTTGACACTTTTGGGGTAGGGAGGGGATGAGCAGTTGAAATACAGGGGCTTCTTTGGGAGTTGGAGGTTGTCCTGAGTACTTTTGTGGCAATGGATGTAGGCCATTTTAAATCAGCACACACCACTCAGAACTGAGTGGGAGAGAGTGTGGTCTACAGTGTGAACTGTGGTCTATGGTTGGTGGCAAGGCTCCAGGATGTGTAAGTTCATTGAGGGTGGCGGGCCACACTGTGGGAGATGTTTGTGTGGGATGTGGTGGGAGGTGTGGGAGGTGGGCAACATGGGAATCCCAGTGGGTTTCGTGTAATATTTTGGGTAATCTAAGCACCTCTTAAAATATATGTATATATATATATAAATAACATTTTTGTAAGCAAATACACATACATGCATATATATTTATATATCATTTTGCAAATGTTTGTATGTATTGTGAGAATTTTGATTTTTACCCATAATAATAAATAAATAAATAAATAAATTATCCATACATATAAGGCCTATTTTGTAAATTTTAATTGGATTCCAGGGTCCAATATATCTGTCCTCGTGCCTATAATCATGCTGTTTTGTCCAATGTAGCTTTGTAATATGCTGTAAAGTTAGGAAGTGTGAATCCTCCAAATTCATTCTTCTTTATCAAAATGTTTTTGGCTATCTGGGGAAACTTACCCTTCCAAATAAATTGATTATTGGCTTTTCCAGTTCTGAAAAGTAGGTCGTTGGTATTTTGAGTGGGATTGCACTAAATCTGTACATCATTTTGGATCGCATTGACATCTTAATGATATATAGTGTTTCAGTCCATGAACATAGAATGTCCTTGTAGGTCTTTGAATTTTTTTAGCAATGTCTTATAGATTTCTGTGTACAAGAACTTTACATCATTAGTAAAATTATTCCTAGATATTTGAGACTTTTAGTTGCTATTGTAAATGGAATTTTTTTCTTGACTTCCACCTCAGATTGCTCATTAATAATGTAAAGAAACACTACAGATTTTGGCATGAGGTTCTTGTACCATGCCACTTTTCTGAACTTGTGTATTAGCTCTGGTAGTTTTGTTGTTGAATTTTCAGGACTTTCTATATATAGGATCATGTTATCTGCAAATAAGGAAAGTTTTACTTCTTCCTTTCCAATTTGGATGCCTTTTATTTCTTTTTTTTCTTTTTCTTTTTTTTTTTTTCTTCTTGCCTAATTGCTCTGTCTAGAACTTCCAGTACAATGTTGAGTAACAGTGGTGACAGTGGGCATCCTTGCTTTGTTCGTGATCTTAAAGGAAAAGCTTCCAGTTTTTCACCATTGACTATGATGTTAGCTGTGGGTTTTCATTTATGCTTTTTATCATGTTGAAGAACTTTCTTTCTCTCCAAAGTGTGTTTTATCAAAAAGGTGTGCTTTATTTTGTCAAATGCCTTTTCTGCAACAATTGAGTTGATCATGTGGTTTTTCTTCATTCTATTAATGATGTGTATTAATTAATTATTTTTCTATTTTGAACCAACCTTGCATATCAGGGATAAATCCCATTTGATCATGGAATATAATTCTTTTAATTTGGTGCTGGATTGGGTGTGATAATAGTTTTTTTGAGGATTTTTCATCTATATTCATAAAAGATATTGGTCTATAATTATCTTTTCTTTGAAATTTTTATCTAGCTTTGGTATGAGTGTTATATTGGCCTCATAGAATGAATTAGTAAGTGTTCTCTCCTCTTCAATTTTTTGGAGGGGTTTGAGCAAAACTAGAGTTAATTCATCTTGGAATGTTTGATAAAATTCCCCTGTGAAGCCATCTGGTCCTGTCTTGTCTTTGTCGGAAAGTTTTTGATTACTAATTCAATCTCTTTACTAGTTATTAGTTTGTTGAGACCACCTAGTTCTTCCTGAGTTAGTGTAGATAGTTTGTGTGTTTCTAGGATTTTGTCCATTTCACCTAGGTTATATAATTTGTTGGCATACAGTTGTTCATCATATCCTATTATAGTCTTCCTTATTTCAGTTCCAATGTTCCCAATTTCATTTCTGGCTTTTAGTTATTTGTTTACTCTCTTTTTCTTCATCGGTCTTGCTAAATGTTTTCCAATTTTATTGATCTTTTCAAAGAAGCAACTTTTACTTTTCATTCTATTATTTCTTTTTATTCACTATTTCATTTATTGCTGCTTTAATCTTTGTTACAGCAGTACCTCAGTACTCATTGTTAATTGGTTCCAGGAGGTACTACGAGTACCAAAAATGACGATGTTTCCATAAGGAATAATGTAAATAAATTTAATGCATTCCCAAACCAAAGATGATGCACATTTTTAAGGCAATATGTAAAAAGATAGGGTGGTATATCATTACTTTACATCAAACATAAACCTAAAAATTAATAAATACTTAGATTACATAAAATACAAACTTCACTTTACCTGTACTGAGAAGAGACCATGGCCTAATGGGATGGAGGGAGAAGAATGGTGAAGACAGATTACATGTAGTGTTGCTTGAAAGGAGAGTTCCCCTCCAATAGAATATTGGGCACTTGCACTTTCAGGTGTTCTCTTTTCTTCCTTTTTTCAACTTGCACCAAAGGCTCTGACACACTCTTTGTCATCTTCACTAAAAATTTATCCAATGAGGACTGCTTCTGTCTTCTTTTCAGAGTTCCTCAAAAGTGTGAAATTGTTTGGTCATTCAAAAAATTCACATTTCTGCTTGTCAGGGCTTTGTCCAGATGGTACTTCACAAAATTTTGAACTTCTGCCCATTTTGCATACATTTCTTTTATCAAGGAACTGGGGACATCCTCCCTTATCTCCTCACCTGAAGAAATCTCTCCAGCCACCTCTTGCTGCTTCTTCTGGAGTTCCTGCATCTCCTCACTGCTGAGCTTTCACGATGTTCCTCCACTAACTCCTCAGCATCAGCAGCATCAACCTCCAGACCCATGGATTGTCCCAAAGTTACGATATCCTGCACAACTGTACCCTCTGTACCTGCAGGTTTGGAGTCAGCCTCAAACCCTTCGAAGACTGAGTCACAGCTTCTGGCCACCAATTCTGACCTGGTAATGCCTTCTCCTCTTTTGTAATTTAAGTTCTACTCAGCATTTTTTTCCCAAAAACCTCTGGTCTCATCACAGTTAAAAACTTGATGGAGAATAAATCCCTCAGCCTCTATGTAGTCTTGAAATTCACTGATGAATTCATCAGCAGACTTTTTATTAGCACTCATTGCCTTGCCATGCCTCACAACACAATAGATGCCGGTCCTCTTTTTAAAATTATCAAACCAGCCGTAGCTGACCTTAAAAACTTCAACACTATCATCACTCAGTTCCAGTTTGTTTTTCCAAAGTTTGGCATGTGACACTTTCACTTTTTCACATATCATGGCTTCTGATACACTGTAACCACTAACTGCTGCTTGTTTACCTAGACTAATAACAGCTTTTCAACTTCCTTGAGTGTTTGGGAATGCTGCTTTTTTACTGCCTTAACTCCTTTCACAACATCAGCCTTTCTATTACTTCTTTTTTCTTAATGATGGTGAAGACCATTGTTCTAGGCATACTGTATTCCCTAGCAAGATCAGTAATGCAAATAATACTCTCATCTTTACCTATTTCTTTTTTTGCTCAATCATTGTGTGAAATAATTTTCTTTTCTACTTAGCACTATTACTGCTTATTTTCTTAGGATGCATGATGAGAAAAAAAATGCAAAAATACACAAAATGACCAAAGAAGCTAAGGTATGACCACAATGGGGTGTGCACAGGGCAAGACTACAGCATGACTAACACGTGGCCCTTTGTTTCAGCTGGAAAGGGTAGCGAGTCATAAGGCAACCAACACCAAGTTCTAGCTTGTGCATCAAGTACCAAAGACAAGTACTGGGACAAAATTTTCACATCAAAATGTGTGGAGTACCAAATTTGACAAGTTTCAAAGCAGTCAAATACCAAGGTTTCATTCCTTCTGCTTGCTTTGGGTTTAGTTTGTTCTTTTTCTAGTTCCTCCAGGTTTGAGGTTAGGTCTCTGATTTGAGATCTTTCTTCTTTTTTAATGTAAGCATTTAGAGGTATAAATTTCCCTCTCAGCACTGCCTTCATAGCATCCCATAAGTTTTAGTATGTTGTATTTTCAATTTCGTTCACCTCAAAATATTTCCTAGTTTTCCTTGTGATTTCCTCTTTAACCCATTATTTGTTTAAGAGTACATTGTTTAATTTCCCCATATTTGTGAATTTTCATTTCTCCCTCCACTTTTGCTTTATAGCTTCATTCTATTGTGGTTGATAGAGATATATTGTATGATTTCAATGTTTTTGAATTTAATCATACTTGCATTATGACCTAAGATATGGTCTGTCCTGGAGAATGATCCATGTGCACCCAAGAAGAATATGTATTTTATTGCTGCATGGTGAAGGGTTCTATGAAATGTCTATTAGGTCTAGTTGGTTTATTTTATTTATTTATTTTTTTCTTTTTGCAGTCACGCGATTGGCGATGTAGGACCCAGTCATTGTCCTGGAGTCGGCTCCCAGAACCACGCCCCCGTCAAATTGCACGGCCATGATAGTGGTCCCTGTGGAGACTTCTCGGTTTTCCCAGTCGGGAGCGAATGCCTCGGGCCCCCAGGCCGGTACCGGCCCTGCTCCTCGAGCAGCTAAGGTTGCCGCCATCTGGTCTAGTTGGTTTATAGTGTGGTTCAAGTATTCTATTTTCTTATTGATCCTCTATCTTGATATTTTATCCTTTGTTGAAGTGGTGTATTAAATTTCCAAAGCATTAATGTAGAACCACCAATTTCTCCCTTCAAATCTGTCAGTATTTGCTTCATATATTTTGGAGCTCTGCTCTTAGGATCATATATGTTTCTAATTGTTATATCTTTTTTTGAATTGAAAAATTTATTAGTATACAATGACCTTATTTGTCCCTTGTAATAGTTTTTGACTTAAAAGTCTATTTTATCTGATATTAGTATAGCTCTCTTTTGGTTACTTCTTGCATGGTATATTTTTTTCCATCCTTCACTATCAACCTACTTAAGTCTTTGAATTTAAGGTGAATCTCTTGCAAACAGCATATAGCTGGGTTATGCTTTTTTACCCATTCTGCAAATCTCTGCCTTTTGACTGCAGAGTTTAATCTAATTAAATTTAAAGTAATTACTGATAATGAAGGACTTTCTTCTGCCATTTTGCTATTTAGTCTGTGTAAGTCTTATGCCTTTTTGCCCCTCAATTCTTCCATTACTACTTTAATATTCATTTGATTTTTTGTATTGTTCTATACAAGCCCCTTCTCTTTTCTTTCTGGACATATTTTTCATATCTTTTTCTTGTGGTTACCATGGGGTTAAAATATACATTCTAAATATATAACAATCATACTTTTTAAAAAGATTCATTTATTTTATTCTCCTCCCCCTGGAGATGGCTCCCTCATCTGATTGCTCATTGTTTGCACAAGCTGTCTGCTCACTGTGTGCATGCTGCATCTACTTGTCTTCTTTAGGAGGCACTGGGAACTGAAACCGGGACCTCCCATGTGTGAGGTGGGAACCCAACTTCTTGAGCCACATCTGCTTCCTATAACAATCATATTCAATTAGATACCAACTTGGCTTCAAGAGCATACATATACGCTGTTCTTATACCCCTCTGTTGCCTATTTTTTGTGTGTACTTGTTACAGATCATATCTTTGTTCATTGTATGTCCCAAACCATACATATTTAATTATATTTTATGCATTTTCATTTTAGCACCTGTAAGAAAAAATGAACTTATTTATCAAAAATTATGATACAATAGTTCTGCCCTTTATAATTACCTATATGGTTACCTTTACTTGAGGTCTTTATTTCTTTTTTCTACTTTGATCCCCTGTCTAGTGTACTTTCCTTTCAAGCTGAAGAACTCCCTTTTATTCCATTTATGAAGGACTCCAGTAAAAATATTAAGACCCATCCTGTGTTATGCCGTACTACAGTGATGGAATCAAAAGGAAGTTCCCTCAATTGAATCTAATTGTTGGAGAAAAGTGGCACTCACTGGGATGCAGAGATTGATGATTGCAGGCAGAAAGTTTATTGGGAAGCTCTCCCGATGGAGGGAGTCTGAAGAATAGATTTCAGCCTGCCCCTGGCAGAGGCAGTCATGAATTTATACAGTACATCTATAGGAAGGAAAATGCTTAGTCAGTGGGAGGGGGTTGGGACTTGGGTAAGATCCGAAGGCCAATAGGGAAATGTAGAGGTGAATGTTTTCCCTTGTACGGCTAGGGGATGGTGGCTAGGGGTAGTGAATTCTAGGGATGCAGGAAGGGTTTGTGGTACCATGTGGCCCTTTTGTCTATTCTTGTGAGGAAATGAGCGGTATCTGAGCAAGTAGGCTATGGCTTCTTCAGCCAATCATGTAGGCTCTGGATGGGTTGCTGCTTTATGTCATGGGAATTCAAGTCACTGTTTGTTAACCATTGTAAACCTTGTGATCAGTTAATCATTATAAACCTTATAAGGTATATAAGGTATAAACCTTATAAGGTATATAAGGTATAAACCTTATAATGTCTAACACTAATCAAAAAGTCCCAGGAATGGATTAGCCATAAAGTCATGATCTTCTGGGTGGGGTCCACCCAGATTCAAACTGTCACATGGGGTGTGTTTTTCTTGAAGTTTATTCTGTTTGGTATTCTCTGGGCTTCCTGGGTGTGCATATTCCTGTCATTTGCTAAGTTGGGGAAGTTTTTTGTCATTTTTCTTTGAATATTCCTTCTGTCCCTTTCTCTCTTCTCTTTTTGGTACTCTCATAATGTGTATATTAATACACTTGATGATTTCCCCCAGATCGTTTAATCTATTTTTTCTTTTTGTAATTTTTTTCTTTTTGCTCTTCAGCCTGACTCATTGTAATCACCTTGTCTTTGAGTTAATTATTTCTTTTTCTGCCAGTTCCAATCTGCTGTTGAATCCCTCCTGGGAATTTTTCATTTCAATTATTGTGGTCTTCAGCTCCAGTAGTTCTATTTGGTTATTTTTTAAAACCCTATTCTCTTTATGGGGATTTTCATATTGTTCATTCATTGTTTTCCTGATAGCCTTTCTTTCTTTCTATTTATTTTCCTTCATTTCCTTGGGCATATTGAAGATGATTTTTTTCAAAGTCTTTGTCCCACATGTCCAAAGTCTGCTCTTTTTCATTGGTATTTTCTGGATTTTTATCCTCTTCCTTTGGATGGTCCATAATTTCCTATTTCTTTGCTTGTAATCTTTTGTTGCACTCTACATATTTTAATATTTATAATGTTACTCTGGGACTTATTCCCTAACATGTCTATTTTTTGAGTTCATATCCAGCTGGTGATAAGACAGATTTTCTTAAGAGTCAGGAGCTTACACAATCAAGCAAACCTAAGCAAAGTACACCTTTCACTGTCTCTGCAAATTGGCTTTGGGTTGGCTGGTGCTCTCTGCAAGCATTCAGCCCTCCTATCAGGAAGGTCTGCCCAAGTCAAATGCAAAGTTCAGGGTCCTCCCTGAATTTTCTGGGCCTTTGTCTTTTCCTGGCCTTGTGCTTGCTGGTGGCTTTAAGATTTCCCGTGTTTACAATAATTTGAATGCCCCCTATTCTCCCCAGGAAGGAGAACTTCTCCTTCTCCAGGGTGTTCCTCTGCAGGACTTAAAGCAGATAAGCATTTGCCCCAGGCTGCTCAACTCAAGCATTTGCCCCAAGTCTGCCTTTGCTGTCTCAAGCTTTTTTTTTTTTTTTTTTCCTGAGGAATAAATTCTGGCATGGGGGCATATAGGAAAGGAGTTTTCCAACTCAGTCTTTCCCACCTGAAATAAGGATACGGTCCATGAAGGAAGTTGGTGGGCAGCTCCAAATTGCCCTGGGGAGGGACCATGTAGGCAGCAGGAACTTCCTCTACACCACTCCAAAACTGTGCTCTCTTGTCTTAGCCCTTCCACTCTTGTCAAGCCCTTCCACTGTCCTTTGCAGTTCTGAGGAAGTATACTGTTTTTAAGTCTTCTTTGCTGCCTTTGTCCAGGACAGTTCAAACAAGGGCCTCCCTAAGAGCTGGGACCCAGGGATTTGAAATAGCTAAAAACGGTGATCAGTGCTTGGACTGTATATCCCGGATCTTGAGAAACAGGATTTTACTTCCTACTCTGGCACCGGCAATCTGTGGTTACAGTATTTACTGCAATTTACCATCGTTTTCCTGCCACTCTTCTCTGGTTGCTGCACAGTGTTCTGCTGGACTCCAGAAATTTGAAATGGTTGATTCAGACAGTTTCTACTTGTTTAATAGTTGTTCTGGTGGAGGAACAGATTCCTGAAGCTTCCTACTTCACCATCTTCCCATAATCCTCTCCAGCACTATTTTTTTAAAGACTATTCTTTCCCTTCTGCTCAAAAGTGCTGGATAAATCATAAACAAAGTGTCCATGTATGTGCAAACTGTTTCTGTAATCTCTATTCAGTACCATTTTCTATTTGAATATTGTTACACCAAAACCTATTGTGTTATTCTACCTTTGTGAGAATTATTGATCATTGATGGATAGATAAATATAGGTTGATAGATAAAAGAGAAATAGGGAGGAAAAATGTTCCTCTTTATTTGTAGTAGTTTTAGGAGTCTTTAAAGTCTACTTGGTGCAATATTAATACAGCTACATATATTCTTTTCAGTTGTGTTTACATAGTTTAGCTTTTCCATCCTTTTATTCTTAACCTTTCTGTATACTTATATTTTAGGTGAATCTCTTGTAAACACCATATAGTTAGCTTTGTTGTTGCAGTTGTTGTTAGCCAATATGATAGTTTTTGTTTTTTAATTGAAGAAATTAGTTCACTTTTATTTAAGATAATAATTGATAGGTTTGGGTTTAAATCTGTCATTTTGCTATTTGTTAAGTATTCACCTTGTTCATTCTGCAGTGCCTTTATTTCATTTGGGTCAGTCAGTTGCTAAAATATATAGTATTTAAGTTGTTTTCTCAGAAGAAACCCTTTTATAAAATACAAAAATCCCCCAAAATATAGAACTTTATCTAATTTAAATCATACCTTGGATGAGGCAGGATATAAAATGAACAGTCAAGATTCTAATAAGCCCAGCTTTAGAGAAACCATGGTGTGCAGCTGTTAATAAAGCAAAGTTTTAAGACTGTTCAACCCCCCTGTTGTAGGGACCTGGGTTTAGCTGAAAAAGTGTTAAAGAATCAGGGTGTGGAGAGTAAACATTGAGCATTCTGATAAATTCCTTTAGCCATCAGGTGCTGTATTAGTCAGCTTTGTTTACACATAAAATAACCTCATAATTGCTCTGTCATATGGCAATAAGTATTTATTCCCATATGTTAGGCCATGTGGATCAGCTTCAATGGCTCTGCTTAGAGGTGGCTCTGCTCTATGTATGTCCATTGTGGACCCTAGCAAGGAAGAGGAATGGCCACTTTGGAAGAAGTCTGAATCACTCATGAATAAGTAGAAATAGGCAATGACATTTCACATCTGCAATAGACCTTGTACACTTTTACTTTCACCCACATTCATTGACCAAAATGTATCACATGGAAAAAGTCACTATCAAAAGGGCAGGGGGAAACGGATGTGGCTCAAGCAGTTGAGCACCTGTTTCCCACATGGTTCGGTTCCCGGTGCTTCCCAAAACAAAAAGCAAAACAACAAGGAAAAAAATGAAAAACCAACTCAGGAGAGCCGATGTGGCTCAGTGGTTGAGTGCCAGATTCCCACTTATGAGATCCTGGATTCATTCCCAGCCCTGGTACCTTATAAAAAAAAGGGGGGGAGGGACAGGAAGGTATCCTTCTCTTATGGAGGCAGGGGTTTAAGGAATGAATATTTGATGAACAATAGTCTAATCGATCACAATGTCTAAGTAGAAAATGCTTTTAAATACCAATTATTATTTTTTGTGCTTTTTGCTTATGCAGCAAAAATGTCATCTTTGGGTTTCTATACCTTCTTATTTTGTTCTTTATGAATCTTTAAATGAAATCTGGAAAGCAGCTGGGTTCTTTCCTTATAAACTCAGCTTGCAAGGGGGCGGGGACTCAACCTCCTACTGACATGGCCCAATCAAAGACTTAATCATTATTTAATCAAGTAAAAGTGAAACCTCTGAATCAAATATCTATTTTTGGAATTCATAAAAAAAAATCAAACTGCTACACCGCCCCCTTGGTGGTTAGGGACTCACAGAGAAAACAACATGGCAGAGGAGAAAGTGGGAGTTTGATATTGGAGCCCCGGGAAGTTAACACACAGAGAAGCAAATACATGAGGAAAGAGAGACAGCTCCAATAGACACAGCAGAGGCTCCAGGAAGAGAGACAAGCCGTTAGCCCTATAGCCTACAGCTGGCCTTTGGAGAGAGCAGAGCAGCCAAGCCTGGAGAGAAATGAGCCCTGGGAGAGAGATGAGACTTATCCCAGCCTACAGCTGATATTGGAAGAAGCTGGGACCACAGAGCCTTAAGAGGAAGAGGAAGCCTGAATCCTTGCAGATGTTGGCAGCCATCTTGCTCCAACACATGGCAACAGACTTTGATGAAGGAAGTAACTTATGCTTTATGGCCTTTTGACTATAAGCTTCTACCCCAAATACATACCTTTTATAAACCCAACGGAATTCTGGTATTTTGCATCAGCACCCCTTTTGGCTGACTAATACAATAGGGAAGGAGTCAAATATATTAAATGATTTTTTTTCAAGTTCTAAAATGTAGGGTAAACTATTGCAAGCTGAAAGTAAGGCACTTCCAAGAATGTACTAAAGTAAATAACTCATAATGCTTTCTACTTTTTACATACAAACATAAAACCTCTGCATTCAAGAAATATCCAAATTAAAGATGTATAAGTGCAAGACACATATCTGAAAGAGCATGCATAAAACAAAAACCTAAACATCCATTCCATTGATATTTATAGCAAAAAAAGAGTATAGCATAAGATAGCAGAATATTGGAGCAGCTATCACCAGTGGTAGAAGCCTCATTATTACCTACTATCCTCAGATAGGAATTCAAAGTAGGCACTTCAAAAAAGAAAAGAAAGATAAGAAAAATAACTGCAAAAAAATGTTGTGTGACAATACTGAAAATGACATTATATTTTTAAAAACTGTGAAAGAACAAAACGAAGTTAACGGGTGTTTTCCTGTGCTTTGTTGACCCAGAATGACTAAAACATCATTGATGCTGAAAAGTCACAAGCAGCAAGTGCAAACGAAACAGAGATTTAGCAAAAGAATTAAAAGATCCAATCTGCAAAAATTCAGAAGTTTCAGAAGACATAGAAAGGACAAGAGGAGTACAAAATACAATTAGACAATTAAATTTTGCTGAACTGAAATAAAATCACAGTTTATAATAAAAAAATAAATATTCTCGAATGTTTTGCCATTTAAAAATAATACCTATTTCTCCTCTTAATAAAAGCTATTTCATTTTTTAAGAAAATTTTTAAAACACAGATATATCATAAAGAAAAAAAGATAAAAATCACCCATAATCTTACTACCTGTATAGGATGACAACTAACATTTTGATGAACATTTTCTTATGCTTTTATTTTTATTGCATTTTATTAACCTGTAAGTTTTAAATGGAACCCTAGAAGCTGCCAAGAAAAAAAATAAAGGATAATTTATAAATTATGGAAGATTTAGAACTATGTTTTCTATAGCTATTTTACTTCACAAGGCAAGATTTAGGGACAATTCTAAACTCCACTGTGAAATAAAGACCTAGCCCCATAAGTATAATGTCTTTCCAGAACAATCTACTTTAAGCCTATCAACAATTGAGAAACTAACAAGGGAAAAGTTGAATGAGATAAGTTAAAAGTAATTTGATAAAGCCAAGAATATATCATGAGTGAAATATTAATTTTATTAAACTCTCCAGATTGTGAAGATAACTGAAAGAAAGTGTCAACCAAAAGACCAGGCTAAATGGGACACCTAGTTGATAGTTAAAGATTTACCAAGATCTATGAGGTAAATTGGTAAGGGGGTCATACAACCCAGATTTTAGATTCGCAAATGTTGACTCATATTTAGTGGCAAATGAACTGAATATTCTGAACATACTCATGGATCTCAAAATCTAAAAGCAGTTTTCAGTTTTACAAAATTATATCTAGATGAGAGATAGATAAGAGAGAGATGATATATAACAGGTAAGAGGTAGAGATAGAGATAGATACAGATATATAGATACAGTTACTTAAACGTTATATTCTTTTTACTTTATTTTGTACATTTAATAATTGAAAATATAAATAATTAAAAACTAATAAGTAAACACAGATGAATAAATATATACATTTCTCAATTAAAGGTAATGGATACATATAAAATTTTTTTTGAATCAAACAATATGTTACGCAATATATTTGGTTCACAGTAATGCATTCATACAGTATTTGTCCTTTTGTGTCTGGCTTGCTTTGCTCAACATAAATGTTATATTTTTAAAATTAGAAAAATAGTTATACTTTATAAATTTATCTTTGACCTAATTTAAAGAGAAAAAAATATCTCATAGCCTACTATAAGGATGTGAAATATAAAGAAAAGGCAAAGAAATTTTAAAGCAAAACAATAAATGACAATTTTCAGAGTAGTTAAAGCAAGCACAAATGTATCAATTAGGACATCAAATGCAAATAGACAAAACCCTTACATATATAAAAATGTGAATGATTTCACTAAATATATATATATTCAGTAGTCTATAACCCACAAGAGAAAAATCCCAAGGGTATAAACACAGCTATACAAAATAAGCAATGATCTAATATTTGACAAGTCTGTGCTTAATAGAAATAATAAAAACAATGTTTGCTCTCATGGAAATTAACAAAAATGGATTAAATAAGACAAGGGTTAAAAATGATACACCACTTTGTTGGCAATGCTGGCTTCTCCAACCCTCTAATCTGCCTATTCCCCCAGCAACCCAGCCACCTATCCCTTTACACTGTTCATTTTTAAACTCACCAATCCCCTGCTGCCACACCCTCTTGTAACATATATAAGCCCAAAAGCTTCCTCATTAAACGGACTTGCTTCACCGAACCTGTCTCTGCAGTTTTCATTTTCAACTGCGCGGTCCTCCGCACCCGTGAACCCCACGAAGCCCCGCAGAGGCTTCAATTGGCGCCCAACGTGGGGCACGGTCGTCTGCCGCTGGCCGGTAACCTCCGCGAATGGGTAAGGACTACGTCTGCCTTGTTCCATAACTTGGCAGACCTCTATTCCCTTCGGTACCTCTCTCTCCTGAGATTCGGCTTCTTTGCCCCCGGGGTACCCTCTCCCTTTTCTTCCCCATGAGCTTTAGCCACTTTGTCCCCTGGTTCCCTTTCTTTTTCCTCCTTCCATTTATCTTGCTCTTTTCTCTTAGCCTCCTCTACCATTTTTGTCCCCAACTCTCCTCTTCCCTCGTTCTACCGATTGTTCTCTGCCTCTTCCTCTTCTCTCTCGTCATTCTCTGTATTCTAATCTTGTCTCTAGACCATGGGGGCCTCCTTCTCTTCTCGCCAAGCCCCTCAGGTTAGGGCTCTCGCCAGCCTTCTCGCATGTCACCAGTGCAAGGTTTCAGCAAAACAACTTCAAAATTACTGGGACCTCCTTCTCCCCTTCAACCCCTGGCTTCTCACAGCTAATCTTTGGGATCCCGATACCTACCGCTTGCTCATCGACAGAGTAACTTCTGCCATGGAGCATGAGAATAAACGCCTCCCCCCGGGCCTCATTCCTACGCTTATTACCATCCGCTCCTGCCTACTCGGCGCTAAGCCTCTAGAGGTGTCCCTTTCAGAGCCCTCCTCTTCCGTGGAGGACTGTGAGAACTCTAACACCCTAGTCTTCCAGCTTAACAACCTTTTGGAAGACTCCGATACTGCTTCCAAACCCCTAACAAAAACCGCTAACAACCGCGCTCAAAATGGCGCACTTCCACCTTCTTCACCGCCTGAAAAGCGGAACCATCTATATCCGGAACTCCCCTCCTCCGCTGAGGGCGGAGCTATACTTCCTCTTAGCCCCGCCGGTCACCCAGTTACCACACCACTTCCTGCCAAACTTCCTGACCCCCCTGCTCCCTCACCCGCTCTGTCACACCCCCCGCCCCTTTCTCTCCCCAGCGGCCTTGGTACCTCTGCCCCCGCCGCTTCCTATCCGCTTTCGACTTCGGCTTTCAATGCCAACACTGTGATCTCCCCAGAGGCTGCTGCGGCTGTCCTGCAACAGCCCCCGCCGTCTTCCCTGCACCCGCAACAATGTTACAACTGTCGCTCAGGTTACTCCGGCAACGTTCCTCTGCCGTTTGGTCGTGCTCCTCTCCCTGATTGTTTCTGCCCCGCTCCCTCGCTTTTCCCCGTCAACCTTGCACCCAACCCTCAGCGTCCTCTTCTGTGGTACCCCTACAACCCTTCCGAGCTCAAGCGCCTCCGCGAGGCGGTCAAGGAGGACGGTTTAGGGAGTCCCTTTGCACAGCAGCTCCTCACTGATATCTCACTTAACCTTAACCTTCCTTATGATTGGCAAGCGGTCGCACGGGCCATTCTCACCCCAGGCCAGTACATCAACTGGTGCGCCCATTTTCAGGACCAGGCAGAACAGCAACAAAGGGCCAACCAGGCACAGGGAATTAACTACCCTCTAGACGCTTTTACAGGCAGCGGAGGCTATGCCAACCCAGCGTCCTATACTGGGGCTAACGCCCTCTTCTGGGACCAACTCCGGGGCGTCGCCATGCGCGCCTTTGGTAATTGCTCTGCCATTAAAACAGATACCTTTACCAAGCTCATACAAAACAAGGATGAGGACTTCTCCTCCTTTGTCTCTAGGGTCCAGGAAGCCAGTGCTCGTAAAGTCAGTAATGAGCAGGCCCAGACGGCCCTAGCCCGAGAACTTATTCTTGAGGGCTCTAATACAGTCTGTAGACAAGCCATCGCCTCCAAAAGACAGGGTACTATCCATGACTGGATCCTGGCCTGTAAAGACCTCGACCAAACGTCCCATAATCTGGCCACTAGTTTCGCTTCTGCTCTAGTCTTGGCTGCAGGACCGTGCTTTCACTGTGGGGAAGAGGGACACTTTGCCTGTGAATGCCCTTGCCCTAGCAAAGGCATTAAACTTCCTGGCAAACCATCAGCGCCCAAAAGGCCATCCAGGCCACCCACTCCATGCCCAAAATGCAAAAAGGGATATCACTGGGCAAGAGATTGCCGCTCTACATCGGATATTAATGGCAAGCCTTTAAACTCCGCAGGGGGCAAGTCTCAGCCCCACTCCCAAGAGACCCGGCCTCCAAGGCCATAAGATGGACCATTCCTGTCCTCCGAAATCGCCCCACCTTAACCCTAAAGATCAAAGATGAATGGTATACAGGAGTTCCCGATACTGGGGCAGAGGTGTCCTGTTTTCCTGAATCCTATGCCCATATAATGCCTACTGAACAGGGTCCGGCCATTGATGGCGCCACTGCAAAAGGAGCTTCTCTCCAGTCCACCCTTCTTGTCCCGTGGCAGGACGAGGAGGGACACTCTGGTGTTTTTTGTCCTCTCTTTGTCCCCCATCTTACCACCATCCTCTGGGGCAGAGACATATTAGAGCAAATGGGAGCAACCCTCTCCTCTGGCAGCACTGATAACCCTGCTGCCTGCCCTATCTCCCTTGTTCAGGTTACTTGCCCACCTCCAAGGTGTTCCCCCCAAACATACAGGCCGTTGCTCGATTAACTCCACCTACGCCCATTCCTCTTATCTGGGACACAGAGGAACCTGTTTGGGTTGAGCAATGGCCCCTACCATCCCATAAATTAACAGCTTTACATGAATTAGTAAAAGAACAGTTACAACTTGGGCACATAGAAAAAAGTTACAGCCCTTGGAACTCCCCTGTTTTTGTAATTCAAAAAAGGGGTAAAAATACCTTCCGTCTTCTCCATGACTTGAGAGCAATAAATGCCCACATCAAACCCATGGGTTCACCCCAGCCAGGCCTCCCTCATCCATCCGCAGTGCCCTTGGATTACTCCCTGGTCGTACTGGATATAAAAGATTGCTTCTTCTCCATTCCCTTGCATGACACAGACAAGGAAAAATTCGCGTTCTCAGTTCCCCAAATTAACCACCAAGGGGCCAATGAACGCTATCAGTGGAAAGTACTCCCACAAGGCATGAAAAACAGCCCTGCTATTTGCCAGATCTATGTCAACTTCGCAATTCAGCCTCTCAAACACTCTCAACTCCTCCAATGCCAACCTAACCTCCAGCTGCTGGTTATGTCTCTCCCCTTCGATGCCTCTCTATGAAGCTGTAGCCTTTAATGCTTCTTTCTTCACAGAATCCAAAGAAGAAAGTCCCTCGAAGTGCTTATGGAACCGCACCGCAAAACTAACATTCCAATCGGTTTCTCAAAGCGGACTCTGCGTAACAAAAATCGGAGGCACTGTTCCTCCAACCATGCAAACTCTCTGTAGCCAGACAATTACCCCTAACATCACCACAAAATTTCTCATTCCCACCAATAACACAAACTGGCTTTGTTCCTCTACAGGTCTTAACCCTTGCCTCAACGTCCAAGTTCTCAACTCCACCAATGAAACCTGTGTACTTGCTCTCCTGCTCCCCCGTGTCTTATATCACAGCGATGACTCCTTTTTTGATTCCTGGCAGCGCCACCTCCTGCCAACATACATACAAAGGAGAGAAGTCATTACTGCTGTTACAATCGCCTCCCTCCTAGGTCTTGCGGGAGCCGGCACCGGGATTGCAGCTCTAGTCCAACAAAACAGTGCCTTTTCTTCCCTTAGGCGGGCCATCGACCAAGACATCGCCCATCTTGAAAAGGCCATCAATCACCTAAAGAATTCACTTAATTCCCTTTCCGAGGTAGTCCTGCAAAATCGCAGAGGGCTAGACCTTCTCCTGCTTAAAGAAGGAGGCCTCTGTGCTGCACTTAATGAAGAATGCTGTTTTTATGCCAACTACTCTGGTCTAGTTGAAGACAACCTAGCAATAGTTAGAGAAGGGCTCGAAAAATGAAAAAGGGAAAGAGAAGCCCTAGGAAACCTTTCCTGGGGACTCAACGGCCTCCTTCCATACCTCCTCCCCTTCCTTGGCCCTCTGATTATTATTCTTCTTGCTCTAGCAATCGGACCATGGGCCGTCAAAAGAATCGTCCAACTCGCCAAAGATCACACTGATGCAGTTTTTACATCCTTTGTCAGGGTCCACTACCAACAACTCGCCACTGCTGAAGACCCTCCAATCCCCGTCTCCCGCCCCCCTCCCGCCGTTCCTTCCCACAGGTCATCAAAATCTTCTCACAAGCCATAACACCTCAGAACCCCTCTCCTGGGGACCTCAGGGACTCCTTTCTTACCTTCTTCTCTCTTTTGAAACCGCTCATTACCTTTCTCCTGTTGCTCTCTTTAGGCCCTTGGGCCATCAAAAAACTCACAAAATTTATAAAAGATCAAGTTAACTCTCTCTTTAATAAGCCCATCCAGGTCCAGTACCAACGAATTCTCACTGCAAAAGAAGCCTACCGTCAACTATTCACCTCCAAAAGAGGCATCGCCAAAGGAATTATTTCAACGCGCACTAATACTCAACGCTCCAACCCTTAGCTCCTCCCCTATCCTTTCTTCCCTTCCCTCATTCCCCTTCCCAGCTGCCAACTTCAACAAATAACACCTCCATAAAATCATGCCTCGTTAGGCGCTGGACTGGATAGTCAATGACGGGCAACTAGACCCTTATAAACTGGGTAATCAACCTAAC
Source organism: Tolypeutes matacus (assembly GCA_026826555.1). Taxonomy (NCBI): domain Eukaryota; kingdom Metazoa; phylum Chordata; class Mammalia; order Cingulata; family Chlamyphoridae; genus Tolypeutes; species Tolypeutes matacus. The sequence continues at coordinate 5,725,166 of JAKSZT010054457.1, forward strand.
CCTCCTACTCGCCTCGGCTAAGCCGCTGGATCAATCTAAGACAGGAACCAGGCCTATTGTTCCCAGCCAATCTGGCCAATTGTTGCCGGCCAATTGCTGCCATGGTCTCCAATGACGGGTAAGATCCAGTAGCCGTACAGCACGGTCTAGACCTAAAACAGGCACAGTCCCCCTAATAGCAAGCGAGGCCCATCAAATAAAACAAAAGGAGGAAATGTTGGCAATGCTGGCTTCTCCAACCCTCTAATCTGCCTATTCCCCCAGCAACCCAGCCACCTATCCCTTTATACTGTTCATTTTTAAACTCACCAATCCCCTGCCGCCACACCCTCTTGTAACATATATAAGCCCAAAAGCTTCCTCATTAAACGGACTTGCTTCACCGAACCTGTCTCTGCAGTTTTCATTTTCAACTGCGCCGTCCTCCACACCCGTGAACCCCACGAAGCCCCGCAGAGGCTTCACCACTTTTTTCCCTTTTGGTGGTGTATCATTTTTAACCCTTGTCTTATTTAATCCATTTTTGTTAATTTCCATGAGAGTAAACATTGTTTTTATTACTTCTATTAAGCACAGACTTGTCAAATACATGGGAATCCCAGTGGGTTCCGTGTAATATTTTGGGTAATCTAAGCACCTCTTAAAATATATGTATATATATATATATATATATATATATATATATATATATATATATATATATATATATAACATTTTTGTAAGCAAATACACATATATGCATATATATTTATATATCATTTTGCAAATGTTTGTATGTATTGTGAGAATTTTTATTTTTACCCACAATAAAAATAAATTAAAAAAAAAAAAAATGATACACCAGTCTACATTTGGTTCATGTAGTAGGGAGTCCAACCATCTCATTATACCCAATTTTAACACTGAAATCCCCACATCCCAGGAAACTCCTCAATCCCAAGCAAACCAGGATATTTGGTTACCTAGTCATTACTCATTTTTGAGCATGAGCATCCCAGGATTTAAAAAATTGGAACTTGATGAGTCTTTAATCTCCTCTGAAAGGCTACAGGAGACCCAACTCATCCTTTCCTAAATACCAGTCCCGTTCTATGAACTCTTGACTCACATTGCTTCAAACTCTGGAATATGTCTTAAGGCATATATGTTTGAGGCAGCCCTCTCTCCCTTATTTCCAAAGCACTGCAAGATTACAGGTGATTTCACCTTGCTTTTAACAAACTTTTATTTTTTTTCTCCCAAGTCCTCTCTACAGTACCAGAACTAGGCAAATATCCATCCTATGAGAAAAACCAACTCTGCATTTGAGTCTTCTCAAGTTTTACAATTCTCAAATCAGGCCCATGTTGCCATTTTTTAAAGTTTTGCTTGTTTCTCTTTCCCCCATCAGTTGCTGGCTACTTGAGCAAACACAATCTTCATCCCATGCCCTGAGTTGGAAAGCTTCTTCACAATCTCGAATTTTAATCCACCCAATCTTTGATTCTGCTACTCTCTGATACCTTTTATCTTAAATTTTCTGGTTATTTAACTGGGAGCCATAGCTTACTCTGACCAACTTCTTCCCGCACTATGGTTTCTGAAGTTCATCCTGCTGAAGAACATTTAGTGAGGTCTGTTGGTAGTAAAGTCACACTTTTTTCCTTCCCAACATACTTAATTTCACCTTCATTTTGTTTAATAAGGAAGGATGTTTTTCTATATTTATTACTATTTTCCTTGGAAATTTCAGAAATCAATGAATGTGTTTAATACTAAAACCAACCAAATTATAAGGAGGCTCATCCAAAGAATGAAGTATGACTATTTCCAAGCAAGGTTCTGAAATAACTGCATTAGGTATATATTAAATTTATAAAATTTACCAATAGTCTTAAATCTTCTTAAATCTTGTTTTTTTTAGTAAGTCGCTTTCAATTCATCATTCATTCAAATTGCTGAGGTAAATTAAAAGTTGATGACCAATATTTCTTAAGATATGTATTTTTACACAACTAGACTTAAAAATTGTTTTCCACTATAGAACATTTCAAACATATTAAAAAATGAGCAGAGAATATGTATATGTGTATGTGTATGTATATATATAATGAGCCCCCATGTACTCATCACCCCACTTTACATGAGCATCTATGATAAGACTGTCCATCCTGTCCAGTCCCAGGCTATGCTTCTGGCCCCCTGAAAATATGGCTGAATATAACCAAAAACCTAGTCCACCAAGAATTGGCAGATAGCTCCAGGGCAATTGACCAGCTTTAACTTTCATGAGGTCCTAAGTATTTTTGCTTTGTTGTTTTAATCCTATGAAGAGTTCCCTTATTTTTTTTGCTCTAAAAAGAATGTTTTAAAAATTATATCCAGCATTTAATATGTGCTGTACTGGAAAGGTTTCTCTAAAACTTTCAACTCTGTATTGCTAGAAATAAAGTTCTTATTTATGAAAATCTTTACCACGTCTAAGGCAGCAAAGAGGCTATTACATTGCCATAAAGTTTTTACAAATCTTTGTTTTCAGTTGTTGTTGTTCTGAGATGCTCAGTTTTTACAAATCAAAGTTTTTTCTTTCAAGATAATTTACACACATGTGTTTATAAAATACAGAGTAAAGCAAAACATTCCAAGAATTTCTTTCCTGTTATGTTTCTATGGTAGCATCCATATTTTGAAGTTTGTAAAATGAAATCCACAAGCTGCCTGGACTGTGGGGAAGAGCCACAGGGTGCAATACAAGGAATTTGGGGAGGAAAATTATTTGGTCAATATTTAAATTTTATACATCCTGTTTAGTTTTGAACCCACATTTATGAAAGACAAAATTCAACATGCAAAGCAAAGCTCGTTCTTGTTTATGCATGTATCTTTGGGCCAGGATATGGGGGTCAGTGAGCTTTCTTCTTATTGCTACCTTCCTTTTTCAAAAGCCATAGTTTATTTGAAGCTTGTTCTCTTTGACACACCACCCACCAACTGTCCTCATTTCTGTCATAAACCATTTTCTGGGACATTCTTCTTTATTCACAAGAGGTTTAAAATCGTGATCTTTCACAGGGATCATACCCAGGGTGAATTTACTGGCCTCTCAGTTATTTGATCTCATTTTCTTCAATTTTTTCCCCCACACCACCATCTTAGCCAGCGATTCCCATGGCATCCACCGCCCACATCCTAGACCTTACCATTACCAGTAATTATGTCATCCCAGAAATGTCTATTTCAAGCACCTCAGTCTCTGATCTGTTCCCCTAACTCTAGTAGCCTCTACCGGTCTAATTACTCTAATAGTTTGATCAGTCCCAGTTCTTTGATGAGCCAATCTGTTTTCAATATCGCTACCCTTTCCTTTCTTCAGTTTTTTCCATATTTATGACCAATGGTTATCATAGCACTTTCATGCAAACACCCCAACAATCTAGATTTCTCTAGTTACACCAAAGAAAAGTACCTATCCCTTGTCAAATCCAGCTACCTATCTTCTCTCCATTTATACCAGATCTTTATAAGAGAAAAAAATACATACTCACATAACTTGTGACAGAATATGCTATAAAAATCATGATTAAGGCCCTCAAACTGGTATACAAAAGTGCCTATAAATACTATATTTAACTAGAAGGCTCATTTTTTTCCTTTCTGAGATGACTATTTCGTGCCTACACTCTTCAAACATATAATACCCATTTTCTGCGCTTCATTTTATGACCTCACTTCACATTTTATTTCTAAAATACCCAAAACCAGACATAGCCAATAAATGAATAAAACCATCTGCATCCATATTCATACAGTCTATGTCTTCCCTCCTACTACAAAAGAAAATGTGTTTCTGCTCCCCACAAAAAGCCAATCTTATTTGGTGCTCCAGATCTTGTCCCCTTCTCCTGTCCCTCTTTCTCCTGCAGCCATTTCTTCCTCTCTGCTATATCCTTCCTATGCCCTCCTAGAACTACATGCTACCTCAACATTATCTGCCCTTGAGTCCCATCCTTCTTTGCCTTCCATCCTATCTGTTGGCTCCCTTTTACTCTCTTTCATTTCCTCCCTTTTCATTTATTCTTGAGCCTACTCAAACTGGGCTTCTTTTTCCATCGAATTTACAGATATTGTTTTAACAATGTCTCAGTTTTCAAGTTATTAAATGAAATGGACTATTCATTGATCTTATCTTCATTGGGCTTCATTCAGCAGTATTGAACATCATTTACCTCTCTCTACTTCTTGAAATAATTTATCCTTTGCTTCTAGGTCACAACTCTTTTGTTTTTTAATTTTCTGCTTCACAGGCAGACTCAGGCTCCTTTGCAGGTTCCAACTTCTCTAACTAACCTTTAATACTGGAGCTTTCAAAGATGAACCTTGATCCTAGTTTTCATCTCTCAATACCTTCCTCCTTAAGTGATATGTAGTTGCATATTTTCAAAATCATTTTATATGTTGATAACTTCTATATTTAGTTTCCTTGACTTGACTTCTCTAAGCTCATTTCTAACTGCCTACCTGGAATCTCCACTCTTAGATTCTATTAGTTGAGATAACACTATCTGCTTGAACCTTCCTAATTTCAATGACTTAATATAATAATAAAAGTTTATTTCTCCTTCATATAAATAGGGCAATTGTAGGCATTACAAAGGTGGCTCACTTCATGGCCATAAGTTAAGTCCCAGTCTCCCTTCTTGGGTTTTCACCCTCCTCTAGGGCCTGAGTTTATTTTACATTCAGCTAATAGGAAAAGGAGAATGGATGAGGCGTATCCATGTATTGGGTGTCCTCTGCCCAGAATTATACACATCATATTCTCTTTCATTCCATAGGTGAGAACTAGCCATCTAGGTCCATATAGGTCCATGCAATATGGGCTAAAAATATTATCTCTGGCTGGGAAACTGCTCACCAGTTCTCATATTATGGCGAGAAGAGTATGAGTCTTTGATGGACAACTAGCCATCTCTGCCACATTCTATCCTTCTAGCCACAAAATATGCAACCAAACATTCTTTTCTCAAATACAATCATCCTCTCACTAAGGGAGACAATCAAAAGTCTGATCCATGTACTGGATCCAGCTTAGAGTTCAGTATTTCTGAGTAATGAATAATTCTTTCCAACAGGTATGGATATGGCTTTTTGTGCTCTAGACAACTTATGAAACAAAAGAAAAGTAATCTGTCACTCCATTCCATGCCCTGAAAATATCTAATACACAACTGTGGTGTGGAGACAAAGTTTAAAAAAAAGAAGGCACCTTCAGAAAGGGAAAGCATGGGAGACATAGCAGTCACTGGTCCATAGTAACAATGAAATCCTATAAGGCAGGCATTGAGTTCCTTTAGTCAGGTAAGGGGAGAAGTTTCTTATACCTTGAGTCTGCTCTCTGGAAGGAACTCTTGTTCATTGTTCTTCATGGTCACTGTAATCAATTGGGATGTTCTATGTTGTCCATTATCTTCCATGGACACACCTTAAGTAGATTTTGGGATATGTGCCCTTCTTGGAGGTGTACTACTTTTGCAACCTTCTTCTTGTTGCTGCAAGTTTGGGAGCCTAATGGTTGTTTGGAGGCTCAACATGTTAAAGGTAGGCTGCTGGTTTCCTTAACAATACAATTCCTCATAACTTTTAGGTTTCTGGTCTATTTGTTTTCAGTTTCATGTATTATAAGCATATCCAATTTTTTTTTCTGTAGACAGTAGTTCTCAGTTAAGCTATATTCTTTGTTCCTGACCCAGTGTGTATCTCTTTCAACTTGATGGTGACTACTTTAAGTCAATATGAAATAATATGCTTCTATAGTGTATTAGTCAGCCAAAGGAGTGCTGATGCAAAATACCAGAAATCAGTTGGTCTTTATAAAGGGTATTTATTTGGGGTAGAAGTCCATATTTACCAGGCCATAAAGCGTAAGTTTCTTCCCTCACCAAAGTCCATTGCCACATGTTGGAGCAAGATGGCTGCTGACGTTTGCCAGGGTTCAGGCTTCTTGGGTTCCTCTCTTCCCAGGGCTGCCTTTCTCTCCAGGCTTAGCTCCTCTGTTTCCTCCACAAGGTCAGCTGTAGACTATGAGGCTCTCTAGGTTTTGCTTCTCTCCACAAGGCCAGCTGTGCACACTCAGGAGAATGGCTCGTCTCTATCCTGGGGCCTTCTCTCCTTCCTCACCAGAACTCCAACATCAAAACTGCTCCAACACTGTTCTTTGCCATGCCTTTTATATTTGATTCCCACCCCACTGAGGGGTGGGGCTCAATGCCCTACTGATGTGGCCCAGTTAACACCCTAATCATAACTTAATCATGCCCAGATTAGCAAACCAGTTTACAAGCATGATCCAATATCTATTTTTGGAATTCATAATTACATCAAACTGCCAAACTGCTACATATAGTAAATCCATATCATAATGGAAGACTGGTGTCTATGACAGTTGTTTTTTTTCCAATCCTAAAATGTCTCAAATCTCTGTATTCTATTCCCTTTCAATTTGGCTTGCAAATTGGCCAATTCCTGTCTGAATTTATCTCTTTCTTTGAAAACCATGCTAAACACAGTCCATATTAACCAATCTACATTAATAAAATTATTTCTAATTCTTTTCCTATAGAGCAGACATTTTTAATCTTTTATTTCCATTTCTGCAGGACCCTATGGATTCCTTCTCAGAATGATGTTTTTAAATACATAAACTACTGAAGATAAAAAAGAATATATACCATAGAAATAGTTACCAAAATATTTTTAAACTTGTACTATAATGATTTATGTATTACCTTATTAATACATCAAACAACAATATATTTAAAATATAGGGAACTTAAAGTTAATTGTAAAAAAATATGATGTAAGCTGTTGTTACTTGGCTTGAATAAGAACATTAAACAATAGATTGGCTTCTGATTCATCTCCTTCTACAAGTAGGAAACAGTTGGGTGTTAATAGAAAACTATCTGCTGTCTACAAATATAAATCCTCCCAGGTTATCTGAATCCAGCTCTTCATTATGTTTGAGCTAGTTTACAACTCTTAAGTTGTAGTAACTGATAAACGTGAAAATCCTATCCTGTCTCACAGAAATTGAGTTGATTTTTCCAACCCTCCTCCATGAAAATGAAAACAATTCTGCCTCCATTTGCAATTCACTTCAGCAATTCATTTACTTTACATACATTTATACTTTTTTTACTTTTCCTTTGACCTGATTATTACATCTGCATGTTCATTGAATGAATGAAACAATATCTTTAAAGGGCTCATTTTTATATCTGTATGAGAGTCATTTCAACTTTTGCTGAAAATTATCTTTTAGCAAACACAATGATCAACAAGCAATTGTAGATAGGAAACACTGAAAGTAATACGGATATCTGCATCTCAAATGACTATATATGACTTGCCTGGTGAAGAGTCACCTGATAGGACAGCAATGTCATATTGGGGCTCAAAGAGAGAAGGACGCTGGCCTCCTGGCCTGGAAGTGATACATGTCACTATAGCTCACATTCCATTGATCAGAACTAATGACATGGCCCCAACTAGGTGAAACAAGGACTAGGAAGTGAAATCTCTGACGGGGTAGCTACTTACGAGGAACAATTCACCTTATGAAATGAGGAACAAGGATATTTAGTGGAAAATAAATACTATGCGCAAAGACATATAACGGGCAATTAATGGCTACTGACTCATATTATTGAGTACTTCAAACTTAATATGCCCCACCTGAGAACTCATGATACCTGCATTCAGTAACTCATGATACATGCATTCAGTAAAACAAGTACAGTTTTAAGGTTGCCAAATATTTTTCTTTTAAAGGAACTTTTTTAAAAAATTAACTTTGTCCAGCTTCAATCACTATCAGGGCATTAAAAACATTCTATTATGTTTTAGTGTAAAGAAATCACAGAAAGAAAGTTATATAGGTATGTCAAATTCTTGATAAATTTGAAGTGCTGTAATTATGAGTAACCCAGGACAACTAACCAACTGTGAAATACACAATCTTTATAGTTTCATTTTTAGAGTAATATTCTAAACTATGAAGATGAGCAGCAATGTGTCCCAGGTTGCATATCATCATTCAGAACCATAATTAGGAATCATGGAAGTTTTCCTATCTAGCCTGATGTTTTTTTTTTAGTATACCAGATACCTCTGTTTTCCTAATTATATGTTCTTGTGATGGAATGTAGTGTTTTTCTTAGTTTAAATTTGGTCCACTGCCATAGAGGCTAGCCCTCACACAGACTATTGAGTTTAAATAAAATTATATGTTATTGTAGCAGTTTTTTAATTTGATGTTTGGTTTGGAATTCTTGTCATCCTAAAGAACAGTATTTATTATAAATTGAAATATAAGGGGGGGGGGGTACATTTGTGTGTCTGTATAGGTAGTAAAAAATATGTCATAGCTTTATGTTTCTTTCCATAAATTATCTTTACTGAATTTAATATGGATTTTTCTTTATAATTAAACTGTATATAATTGGGGACTACCTAAAAACCCAAATCAGGGTTTCCCAAGTCTTTTAGTTTGCCAAAGGGCTGCCAATGCAAAGTACCAGAAATCTGTTGGATTTTAGAAAAGGAATTTATTTGGCATAAGAGCTTACAGTTCCAAGGCCATGAAAAATCCAAACCAAAGCACCATCAGAGATGCTTTCTCACCAGTCAGCTACTGTTGATCCTGGTGTGTTGCCATGTGGTGAAGCAAGATGGCTGCTGATCTCTGCCCAGGTTTCAGCCTTCCCCTCTGGTCTTACCCTTTCCTCTTCAGCTTCCATGTGGGCTCAGCCTCTTGGAAATTTATGCTTAAATGATCCTGTAGTCCTCTCTCTCCTGGCATAGGGTTTGTTTCTTTCTGGGCCTCCTATATCAATCTCTGCTAGTCTGCTCTCTTCCCAATTTCAGATGTAAGATATCAAGCTGGGACTTCAGCTGTTTGAGTCTCTCTTTTCTGTCACATGGCAGGAACAAAAATGGCAGAGCTCACTCTTCCTGTGTCTGACTGTGTCTTTCTCTGTGTTTCTGTTTATACCAGATCCAGCAAGGGGGCAGAGACTTAACCTGAGTCACGCCTCACAGATATAGTCCAATCTAAGCCCTAAAGCAATCTTATCAAGTAGTCTAATCAAAGGCCCCTCTGCTGAATCTAATGCAATTAAAGAGTACCACACCCAGAGGAATACATTAATTTACAAACATGATATTTCTCTTTTTGGGATTCATAAAATAATTTAAATCTGCCACACCAAATATATTCATTAGAACACTGTTATCTCAAAGTGTTTGTAGGTACTATGTTTGTTTGTTTGTTTTTTAAGTGGTTGTAGTATAATAAAATTAGAAATCACTAGGGTAAATAGTAATTTTTTTTTTTAACTAGAGAACCTCGTGGAGGCTTTAATATATGAATCTTTATTGTGACTTGCCAAAAAGGGATATAATGTTTCCCAAACTTATTTGATTATATATCCTTTATTTTTCATGGCACAACTAGCATTAGTGATGTGGAGAATGCTTTTAGTTTTCAGTTTGGGGAATTGTTCTCAGGTGTCTCATTACAGCCATTTCAATGTGATTAGGATATATCATGAGGAACCTAAACCAATCCAACACAATCTATATGCCAGATACAATGGCTGGAAAGGGGAGAGGGGTCCTGTGTCTATGGTTATCAATCAGATTATATAAATGGCAATATAATGTTATTTCATTTCCCTTCTTGTGTCATGTGGAAAAGTGTTGCTATCAAAAGAGCCACGGTTTCCACAGTGTATTACAATGTGGTCACATTTGATTCCTTCAAAAGGCTATCACTGACAACCTTAAAGATAATGAAGATTTACTGTCTTTTAGAAGATAGGGATTTTTCCTTTCTAATACTGTATTTTTTTAATGAACTCAGACCATTAAAGTACCTAAAAAATAATAACTAACCTTAATCTGGGTTAAGCACAGTTTAAATATTTCAATTCATTTAATCTTTACAACTACCCTACAAGAAAGAACTTACATTGTTCCTATTTCATAAGTGAGAAGGATAAGGCACAGAGAGATGTTAGAACTTTCTCCTGTCATTCCGTAATATAGTAAGAGACAGAATTTGAATTGAGGCTCAAGATCACTCCTAATCAGTGCTATTCAATACTCACATGGAGGAGCAATAGCCTCAGAGATATATTTACACACTATCTAAGAGAACTATTTCTAGAAAGATATTTTTATTAGGTCAAAACATTAGAAATTGTCATTATTAACAGATAAAAATGGTTGAATAATGGCAATTTAATATGTTCAAACTTATAGCAAAGTCATGAGATGCTAATGTAGATGAGTATTTATTGAGCACATAATACGTTAGGTTTCTTATAAGAAGTTGCCGATACACAGGTGCGCACAAATATCCTGACCCTTAATTTTTTAAAAATCAATTAAATTATTGTAGATTTGAATATATAGTTACAAACTGGATATATGTGAAGAAGGAAGGAAAGCTGCTGCTGAGAGGGACCTGATTTATTCTGGTGTGAGGTTGGATTAGCAAAAATTGCCTAAGGGGAAGAAACTTGAGTTGAAATATGAAAGATGAAAAAGAATGAAGAAGGGAAAGAAAAAGTGAGAAGGGTAGGGCGGGAAGAAGGAAGGAAAATGCGATGGAAAAAAGGGAAAGGAACAGAAAAGAAAGGAAACTAGATAGGAAGGAATAAAAGGGAGAGTTGTAAGTTATAGAGAAAGGCCTTCTAGGCAAAACCAATAGCATGTGCAAAGATTCTGAGTTTAAGAATATACATGTTGTGTGTGAGAAACTGAAAAAAAAAAAAAAAAAAAAAAAAAGCAGCATCTCTGGAGTGCTAAAAACTTCTAGAGGAAGAAGTAGCAAGAGATAAAGCTAAAGAGGTAGGCAGGGAGAAGGTGATCCAGGTGCCTGTGAGGCTCCTGAGAACCTGGGGTTTTATCACAAGAGTAATGGGAACTCACTAAAAAGATTGAGGAAAGCAAATGATAGGATTAAATGTGTTTTTCTGCTGCACTATGAATGTAAAATAGAATGTAGAATGTAAAATATTTTACAATAGAATTGTAAAATAGACTCTGCTCTCCATAGGAAGAATAGTATCATAAAGGTTAATTCCATGACTGACCAAGGACTCAAGAGCAAACAAATCATAGAAATGATTAAAAATGTATCTTAAATCAAAGTTGAACACCCTTTTAAATAGTAAAATTGTTTCCAGCTTCTATAAAATAGGCATATATATGATACACAAAGTACTGTAAATTATGTTAAAGAATAGATGTTTTAAAGTAAAATTATGACTCAGACAAATATAAAATGTCAAAGATTTTACTTAACTCATTAACTGATGATAGAATCAGTAAGATGCTACAACCGACTTCAAAAGAAAATTCAACCACACATATAAAGGCAAATAAGGAATACTGAAGTGAATTTACAAATCCACAATGCACAAGTAATCATTCCATTCTGCCTAGTGAAGCTAATTTGCATTTCTACATGCAAAAGTCTTTGCATTGTTATCCGTTTTCCCCAGTTTACAGAGTTGCAAAATACTCCAAGACAATGAAAGCCTTAGAAAACCTTGGAAGGTAAACCAAAGGGAAGCTTTTGGTTAATTTCAGTCTTTCAGAACTTTTTACTGCAAGAAATACATTATAAATGTTATGGTCTATTAAAAGGCTGCTTTGGTATTGTCTAAAAAATACTGCTGTACCATATGAAACATTCGGCCTAAAGTGAATGTTCTTTTTCTAGCAACTCAATAGGCTCCTGGAGCACTTCTTTAATCATGATGTAGGTCAACCCCAGAACCTATTAATCTAGACAGAGTCAGTATTGTAAGACCCTGAGCAGAGAATCTAGGTGCACTGTGCAGGACTCCTGATCCCAGAAACTGTGAGATAATAAACTGTTTATTTTTAAATAAACTTACTAAGTTTATGGTAGTTTTTTACACAGAATACAAAACTATATGTTATGTGTAACATAAAAACATACTGTATGATTTGTATTTTTATAGAGTTCAAAACTAGGTAAAACTGCACTATAATGTTGGATGTTAGGACCGTGGTTTCCTCTGGGAAGTAGGCACGGGTAATTATTGGGCAGATCATGAGGGGGCTTCTGGGAACTGGTAGTGCTCTATTTCTTAACCTGGGTAGATATGCTCACTTTGTGAAAAGTCATTAAGCTGTACACTTGGGATTTGTGTACTTTTCTTCATGTAGCCTTCAATTTAATGTTACTAAAGAAAGATATGATTTAGCTTTCCTATGAATTTACATTTTCGATTCCATTGCAAAAAATAACTGATAATAATATCAGCATATATTAAACCCTTACTATGTGCCAGGCATAGTTCCAAGGGCTTTATTTGAATTAACACATTTTTATATATTAATTTTGATTTTGTCATCCTTTTCCATATAGACATTTGTTAATTTAATATGGTCAAATGTAAAAATATTTGCTCTTTGGGGGATAACTTATCTTGTTGAAGAAATCTTTCCCTATTCTGTAATGCTTTTGAGAGTTAAATCAACCCAGAATTTATTAAACTGCTTCCAGAAACAAATCAAGTGTTTCCCACATATGATATTTAATTTAATATACTCTATTTTTTAAAAGATAAGTGAAAAGCCTTTGGTGTGTATGAAAGTAGTTTACCCTCCCACACAGAAACCCATAAACTAAAGAACATTTCATTAATTATATTGAACCTATATTTTTCCATTCATCTTTGTTAATTGAGATTACTTTTAAGTCCCAACATATAAGGACTCTATTTGAAGACCAGTCTTGGTCATGAGAAGAATGAAATACTTCCTATTTCAATTTTTCTTCAAGCCCAAGTAGAGAGATTTCATTTACAATTCTCTAACCAGCTTCAAATATAAACTCATGGTTGCTTTAGCCAACCATTCTTGCTGAGTAGCTCCCAGATTCTTCTATTCTTAAAATTTTAAAAAGCTGTAATATCTTTTAAAAATCATTAAATAATATCTTCATGAAAATTATCCTTAAACAATTACATGTAAGTGTACGGTGCATAGGAGAGAAAACTTAAATGATTTCTGAGCATATTCCGACATTGGACTCTATAATAATTTATTCCTTACCGAAATATACCTTTAAAAATAATCTTGTCATTCTTAATCATGTTATATAGTGGGACTACTATAAATGACTAAGGAAAAATTCTTATGCATGAACAGTCTTTTTCTGCTTTCATTAGTTAGGATAAATGATGGGCATTTCCAAGGATGTTATTACTTGTAATCTGAAGACTACCCCTATTGTAGGACAAGGGGGAAAAAATAAAACCTATAAAAATAAAAGTAAGAAAATTTTTGTTTTATTTATATTTTCCACATAAATAAAGATATTAAAACTTTTCATTTTTCCATGGGAGACTGTTGTCTACAAGCTTTATGTCATTTTTTTTTTTTGGTATGGATGACAATTTTTCTTAATTTCCATGGTTCCCTTATTATAGTCCTAAATACTCTGTTTAAATACTCCGTTTAAATACTCTAATTTAGTATTCCAAACAATTTTAATTTCGTGTTTTTGAATAAATAATATATTCCCTTGTTTCAAAATTAACGATATATGAGTGAAGACAGGGGAAAATCACCCTCCTATTTCTGTCTCCAAGGCCATCAATTCTCTCCCCCGCCTCCCAAGATGATGTGGTATCATTTGTTGTGTATGCTTCCAGAAATATTTATGCATATACAAGCAAATATGTATTCATGATATATATACATTTATGCATGTATATATTTGTGTGTGATTGTATTTATTTTTCCCCTTTATTTTTTTTTCACACGTTGGCATGTATACCCATTTTGCAATATTTTTTGCTTTGTATTTGTTTTATTAAGTAACAGCATTTCTTGGAGTGAATTCCATATCAATGCATAAAGAACTTCCTTATCCTTTTTATGGTGCTATAATATTCCATCATATGTATGTATAATTTTTTCAACCAGTCCTCGATGCTTATTTAGGTTGCTTTTTTTAGCTTGCTATTATAATCAATGCTGCAATAAATAATGTCATATGTAGGTGATTTTGTACATGTGATCAGCACAAACGTCTCATAATCTTTCCTTCATTTAATTGAGGTTTAATTGAGCTTTGCTTTAATTGAGCTTTTCGTATTATTCGGCACTGTGTGAAGTGCTTTACCTGCATTATCTCATTCACTTCTCATAATAACTCCATGAAGGTAGCACTTTTTATTCCTAATTCACATAAAAAGAAAATGGGAGGTGACTAACTTGCCCAAAATTAGAAAATGAGTAAGTGGAAGATTCAGAATTTGATTGCTGGTCTGTGTGTCTTCAAAATTCTTATCACAGAAAGTAGTTCCATAAAAATTTACTGACAATCTCTATTTATGCAACTTACTGGGAGATCACACAGATGGATCAGATAGACACTCTGATTTCAATAAGTGATTGACAGCCAGTAACAAAGAAGTTCTGTGTACACAGAAATTACCGTTTAAAATCATATTCTGATTTCAAGTTTGATAATTTAACTTTTAAGTGTACCAGATTTATAAAAAGTAGTTACAGCATTTACTAAAACTCCAAATCTGCTTCTGGAGGTAATCACAGTAGGGTATACACTTAAGAGTTAAATTTCAAAGACGACCACTTTCAGAGGTAAACTAGGAAACATCTCTAAATTATTAACTACAGCTAGAAATCTACCAACAGAAGAGGATTTGAAGCAAATATTAAGAAAATGCATGGCTTAGGAAGCATTCTGAAAAAGACTTCCCTGTTTCTAGGACAGATGTTAAACTTAATCTGATTATCAGATTGAGAATTTCCATTTTACTCTTTTTCACTGCCAGTTTCTTTCAGGGATAAGGAGTAGAAGTGTCAAAAATAACATTTAACAGACATTTCTTCCAAGTGTTGGGGTGTGTGTAGGGAGAGAAAATGTTGCAAAGAAGCCGACTTTCAAATTGCCAGACTAGCTTAGAATGTTAAAAAAAGAAAAAGAAAGGCAAAAAAAAAAGCAGAAAGTATCATTTGGAGAGAGGCACTTGTACCCAAAATGTAGTCTTGGCAATGAAATTACTCGCCTCACCCTAGTTCTAAGCTGCCCACATCTTACTCCTGCGTTCAACTTTTGGCCATTATATTCCTCGCCTAATAACTCCTGTATTTACCTACATAAAAGCAAAATAGAGGTAGAATTGGCACACAGGGTATGTTTAATTTTTGGTCCTTGAACCAACAATTGAATTAATGCACATGACTATTAAAATACAGATTTCTGGGCCCCTAATCCCAACCTATTGAAACAAAATATCCAGGAATCCGCATTTTGGATCATTCTTATGCTCTCAAGTTTTGGAACCACAGCATTGAGCCAAGAAAACTACATGGGTTACCTAAGGTCTTCTTTCTTTTCCTATCTCATACACGTAGGGACAGGCCAACATAATGGAAAGTGCACCAGATTTATAATCTGCAGAAGTATGTTCTAAATCATACTTCTATCAGAATAAGCGGTCATTGAACATCCATGAATCCCAAGCTCCTACTGTGCCCCTGGGTTATTGTGAGGTTAAGATAACATATGTGCAAGCTTTTTATCTGTTGCCATAAAATGAATATTAATATTGTCAATCCCATACTCTCAAGGTAGGTTAAAGAGTAAATATATAAAAGCATGTACATGTGTATTTCCAACTAAGAAAGGAGGAAATAAAAGACCAGGGAAGGGAATAGATAAATATTTATTAACTATCTATAAATTAATGGTACTACTAAATACTAATTTTTTTCAGAATTATTATGAATCTTAATCACTATTGCTTTTGTTATTTTTCCACATGGAAACAAAAATCAAATTTGCTTCCCTTGACTGAAAATGGACAAATTTAACAATATAAAGCATTGTCTACTTTTTGATACAATTGAGTTTCCACCAAGTCCCTGAAAATCTTTTTTTGTTGTTGTTGTTTAATCATGTATGCCTTGGGGATTATAGTATCTTTTAGTTTTTATTTTATAAAAGAGGCATGACTCAGGCATGTGACTAATATGATTACAACCCTTGGGAGATTAGATGGTTTTCCAGAGATATCATTAAAGATACTGACTGAAGCAATCCTGCATGACACATGAATTTCTCTACACACTGAGGCTACAAACTGTCAGAATGAACAAATAATAAGATGAATATCTTTAGCTAGTTGCTCAAACTGATGAGTCAGTAGACAAATCTGCCAATTGCATAAGACTCCTAGCATTTGGGGCCTCAGGATACTCATGAAAAATGAAGAAAACATCAGAGAATGATGTTTCAGAACAAGGATGATGTGTCAGAACCAGGATCAAGGTTCTGTTAGGTGTCTGATTTAACACGACCTGAAAAATAGGGATGTTTAACCAAACAACAAAGGGTTGAGAGGAAAATTAGAAAGAAAAAGTAAAAATCTATAAAGAAATGAAAGAAAATTGCTAAACCAAAGTGCTGTATCTTGCTACAATTGAAAAATAACAACAAAAAGGAGGAAATAGATAATGCAGTGAGTTTAATTTAAAGGCACAATTCCTAGTGGTGAAACATATAGGCTTCAGAATCAGGCTGTCTTTATTAGAATCCCAGCTGTGTGGCATGGGCAAGTGACTTAGCCTTTCTGTGTATCGTTTCATTCTCTATAAAATGCGGAGAGTAGCATTTGATAGTACCTTGCACATGGAAACTCTCAAATATTAATTATCAATATTATTAAATGGATCATATAATTGATGTTCAAAGTTACTCATGAATAGTACCTGACAAATAACTGCTGAAATTAGTTAATAAGTGAGTGAATGAATGAGTATATTTTTATTATCTGGTATGATTGTGGAACTTGATACAGCAATGAAGACCTTTCAATATTATTTTACTTTTATTTTTAATTTGAGACTGCAAGATCTTCTAAGCTTACCTGTAGAAGTCAGTCTACTACAAATTTTGGAAATAAACTTACAGTTGAATTTTAAATATATCTAGAAGAGGAAGAAAGACAAGATTTTCTCCCCTTACTGATTGGCTTTATTCTTAGTACTAAATTGTGTATATATTTTAATACAATTACCCTCAACCGTATTCTAGTATTGGAAAAATAAAAATTAAAAGATATCAGTGACATATAAACATTTTTGGTGGGGTGGTTGGTTATTATTATTCCATTCAGTTTAGCTTTTACTAGTTAAGCTCATATTTCAAAGACCTCTGAGTGAATCTATGGCATTTAAAAAGTAGCTAATTGAATTAAACAATTTAGGATATTTAGAATTGTGACAAACCAGGAAAATCTTTTTTAAAAATAAATGAAACTATATTGTAAGTCCTGCATTTCAGACTATATAATTTTGCAATTGAAATATATTGGGATTGAAATATTCAATCAGATTCATTCAGGGAGTTCTTAATGGAATACTTGGAAAGAGATGAGCATAACCACATTGCTGCCTGTGGCTTGATTATATACATATGCTGTGCAGCTCAGAAGAGAACAAGGAAAACAGAGATGGCTGCCATCTAATTTAGCCACATTTGTTTTGTACTGGCCACAGTTTTGTGAACCCTGTAATGACTCCTCTCTTATATATCATAGTATTATTTAATGATGATCAGTATTAAGGGATGAGATTGCAGGGATTCAAAACGTGCTCTATTTGGCATTAACAGAAAACCAAAGGAACATTGGCACGGCCCCTACTACTCCTTTCCAAGGACACAGTGAAGAGATAATTGGAGAACCCACACCACCCACGGGTCCCAGGCGGCTAAAAAATAAATGGATAGTTATTGAATAGGCTAGCAGAGTTTGTATGATGTTTGAAACAAACTGTCCATGATTGTTTTTCAAGTTTAGAAAAATCTAGAAGCTCATTTTTTGACATATATAAAAGAAATTTTAGTTACATTAATTTCAAAGGAAGAAAGTAACCTAACCTGAGATGGAGGCAAAACAATTTTTTATTGTGGTCCTGCTGCTGTTATTGTTTTCCCTTGCTCTTTGCAAAACAAATGTGTTTATTTAGAAATTTAGAGAGACTGTGTCCTTACTTGATACAAGAAGTTATATAACTCAGTTAATATGCTCCTAAGTTTAACGGAGCTGTGGTTGCATTAATTAATTGAAACTTGTTGCACTTCTTGCTAAAGTTTACACATATAGTTGGTCATGGTTGATTATTTTGAATAACTTGATTGGTTTTGATATAACAGAATCAAGAGATTGAGTTAATTAATTTTTATAAAATAAATAAATAATAAATAAATAAAATAATTGTATGGGCAAAAATTGGTTGGAACAATCTGAGGTAGATATGTGTATGGCAGCTTAAAAATTAAAATGCCTGTAAGTATTAAGCAAAAAAAAATTTACACAAATATAATAGTTTGTCTTGCTCTTGAAGTCTATTGTCTATTCGAAATTCCAATAAAAATTACAGATTTATTGAGATATAATGCTCATAATATGAAATATACCCATATAAAGTATACAATTCAGTGGTTTATAGTATATTCACAGAGTTGTGTAACCATCACCATCTAATTTCAGGTAATTTTCACTACCCCCCAAAAACACTCCATTAAAAGCCATTCCCCATCCCTCTGGTAACTCTTAATCTACCTTCTGCTTCTACAGATTCATCTATGCTGGACATTTCATATACATAGAATCATACAATTTAAAAATGTGATATTTTGTGGTTGACTTCTTTCACTTAGCATAACGTTTTCAAGTTTCATCCACGTTGCAGCATGTATCAGTACTTTACTCTTTTTCATTGCTGAGTGATACTCCAATATATGGATACACTACCTTTTGTTTTTCCTTTTGTCAGTTGATGGACATTTGAGTTGTTTTCCTTTTTTGGCTACTATGAATAATGCAGGTATGAACAGGTTTTTGTATACTCAAGAAAACTGTATCAAGTAAGGATACAGTCTCTAAATTTCAAAATAAACACATTTACTTTGTAAAGAGTATTCAAGGCATATATACTCAAGAAAATTGTATTTTTCAATTTTCTTGAGTACATATGCCTAGGAATGGAGTTGTTGAGTCTTAGAATAACTCTTTTCTATTTTGAAGAATTGGCAAACTATTTTCCAAAGTGACAGCACAATATTACCATCTAATCAGCAATGTATGAAGGTTTCCATTTCTCCACATTCTTGTCAACACTTTTTATTGTCTGTCTTTTTTTATTTTGTCCTTTCTAATTGATGTGATATGGTATCCTGTTGTGCCTTAGTTTTGCATTTCCCTAATAATGCTGAGCATCTTTTCATGTTTTTATTGAACATTTGTCTATCCTTTTTGTAGCA
Organism: Tolypeutes matacus; assembly: GCA_026826555.1. Lineage (NCBI taxonomy): Eukaryota > Metazoa > Chordata > Mammalia > Cingulata > Chlamyphoridae > Tolypeutes > Tolypeutes matacus. The sequence goes on from JAKSZT010054457.1 coordinate 5,744,547, forward strand.
ATGTCCATTCAAGTTTTTTGCCCATTTTAAAATTTGGGTTAGTTGTCTTTTTATCATCAAATTGTAAGAGTCCTTTATAAACTTGATATAATACTGTACTTTATTAGAGAGATGATTTGCAAATATTTTCTCAGGTTCCATGGGTTTTCTTTTCACTTTCTTAATGGAGTTCTTTAATAATTTTTTAATTTTCATGAAGTCTTATTTATCTATTTTTCCTTTTGTCAATTGTACTTTTGGTTTCATATCTAAGAAACCATTGCCAAATCTAAGGTCATGAAGTTTTACTCCTGTCCTTTCTTCTAAGAGTTTTATAGTTTTAGCACCTAAATTTAGATTTAAGCTCCATTTTGGGTTAATTTTCATAGATGATGCATGGTAGGGGTCCAACATCATTTTTTACATGCGGATATAAGTTGTCTTAGCACCATTTGTTGAAAAGACTATTCTTTCCCCATTTATTGGTCTTGATGCCCTTGTCAAAAATCAATTGACTCATAATTTTTTTTTTTTTTTGAGGTACTGGGCCAGGAATTAAACCAGGACCTTATATGTGGGAGGCCAATGCTCAACCACTGAGCCACATTGGCTCCGTGGAACTGTCTCCCTAGTCTGTTTGCTCATTGTTTTCTCATTGTTTGCTCATTGTTTTGCTTGTTCTTTGTTTTTTGCTCATTGTCTGCTCGTTGTTTTTGCTCAATGTCTCTTTTTCTTTAGGAGGCACAAGGAACTGAACCTGGGACCTCCCATGTGGGATGCAGGTACTCAACTGCTTGAGCCACATCCGCTCCCTGCTAGTTTGTCTTTGCTCATTGTCTGCTCGTTGCCTACTTGTTGTCTGCTCATTGTTTTTCTTTAGGAGGCACCGGAACCAAACCTGGAACCTCCCATGTGTGAGGCAGGTGCTCAACTGCTTGAGCCACATCTTTTTCCAACTCATAATTTGAAGAATTTATTTCTAGATGCTAAATTCTATTCCATTGATCTATAGGTCTAGCCTTATGCCAGAGTTAGTGTCTTGATTAATGTACCTTTGTAGTCAGTTTTGAAATTAGGAGTATGAATCCTGCCACAGTGATCTTTTTCCAGATTGCGTTGCTATTTTGTGTACTTTTATTTCCATGTGAATTTTAGGATCAGTTTGTCAAGTTCTGTGAAAAAGATAGTTGGAACTGTATTTATTCTGTAAATCAGGTTGGAGAATATTATCATGTTAACAATACTTAGTGTTATAATTGATGATCATGGGGTATCTTTCCATTTATGTGTTTTTCCTTAAATTCTTTCAATAATATTTTGTAGTATTCAGTATATATGTCTTGCACTTCTTTTGTTAAAGTTATTCCTGGGTATTTTATTCTTTGTGACGCTATTGTAAATGGAATTTTTTTTTTTTTTTTTATTTTTAGATTGTTCATTGCTGGTGTCTAGACATACAATAGATTTTTATATATTGATCTTGTATTCTTCAACCTTGCTAAATTCATTTATTAGTTCTAAATTGTGGATTCCTTAGGAATTTTCAGCAAACTTGCTGTGGGACCTAACTGAGTATAAAGCAGAGGGCAGCATTTTTCTCATTTGGCAAGTATGATGAGATAGTTCCAGCTTTACAGCACCAAGACTCAGATAATTCTGTCACTACTGGCATCTTCACTGGGCATCAGGAGCAGTGGTACAGCTCCCTCCAAGTCCATGAAACTGGCTGTGCCTGAGGCAGGGGATCCCAGCCCAGTGTGTTGTAGTGAGAACTAGCAAGCAGTACTCAAAACTGTTTGGGAGGATGTGGAGATGGAAAATTTTACCGTGAAGCAGATGAGAATTTAGGGATTAGAATGTTAACGTAGGTGTAATGACATTTTATGTGTAAGCTAATGAATTTGGGACATTTAGGTTATACAGTGATTAAAGAAAATAAGTAAGCTATGAAATGCTACTGTTCACTTACTTGCCTGTGTATAATTTCTTCTATGCACAATTGATGACTGCTTTCTGAAGAAACTTGTTCCTGAATATTTTATGCTGCCTTAGAATTATTTGAAAATATGCAGTAAAATCATGTAAATTATTTTTGAAAATGAATGTGTTTTTTACGTTAATCTGCAGTCATTGATTAACTGTCTATTTGCAGAACAGAGAGGCAGAGAGAACCACTGACAGCTGAGTAGATGTGGAAATATCCCCATTAAGAAGCTTCAAAACCACTGAGCCAGACTGAAACTGATGACTTGATCATGCTATTTGTCAAGTTAATGCGTAAAAACTTTGGTCTATGAGAGATAGTGAAGCAGTTATGTAAATTTATGCATAAAAATAAAAACCCCATATGTGCCTAACAGGAGAGGTTTCCAGCCAAATGCTAATGATATGAGATAACAATAATTGGCATTTCAACCATGATTTTAATCTGAGTGCAAAATGTATTACAAATATATTATCTACTAAATGAGAGTTGGCAATATTATTTTCATCTGCTATAAATTTCAAAAGTGACTACTTTTTAATTGACCAAAAATATATACTTAATCATAATGTTTTTAAAATGGTAAACACTAGACCTAAACTTTTTAGTATTTTAAAACATCTCACTGACCAAGCTAAATTAAATGCACAATAAAAATGCATGCAAATGTGAACATTATAAATATTATAAATATTATTCTAATGTATAAACATTTAAGTTTTTCCTATATAAGGTATAGTACATTTTTTAGTAATGTTAATTCTAGTTTATGTGAATGAAATGTGGCTACTACCTTAAGGAGTTTACAAACCAATGGGGGAAATACAGCATGTCATGGTTCTAACATTACCTAGATATTATGTGCTAAAAAGCTTGAAAGAAGGTGCCATACAGAAACAGAAGAGGGAATGATTATCCATACTTGCCATTGGAAAGGGCAATTGAGCCATATTTTTGAAGTATATGTAGGATTTCTCAAGCCTATATTGGAGGAAGTAATTGTGGGGGATGGTAAAATAATGTGAATGAAAGCTAAGACTAGTAAACTGCCAGAATGTGAAGTACAGTAAGTGGAATGGTGGGAACTATGCTGACAAGGCAGTAAAATGGGATTCGTTTCTTCAGGTAATGAGAAGCAACTGAAGCACTTTGAGCATGATAGTGACAAAATTATGTTTGAGTTTGTAATCTATTCGTACAAAGCCAATGTTATAAATCTAAGAAAGAAAAGTCCAGAATAGAAGCAGTTTGGAGAGGGGAATGATAATTCTAGTTTTGGTCATGGAATCAAAAACTGTTCATACAAATGTAATTCTTAAACATTATTTTCATAACCAACACTTTTGTTTTGTTTTTAACTGAAGAAACTGAAAACTCCAAAAGTATTCCAGTTATTTATATGGTCAAGGCCACAGAATGAATCAGTTGTGTTTTGAGGTGTTGATGGTGACATCTAGCAGGAGGCTGGAAATGGGAATATATTAGTCACAGTTCTTCAGAGAAACAGAACAGGGGATATATATATATATATACATGTGAGAGAGAGTGTGTATATATATATTAATATTTGTATGTATTTATATATATATGTATATATAAGAGATTTGTCATAAGGAATTGGCTCACTCAACAATTACAGACTGGCAAGTCAGAATTCTGTAGGGCAGGCCACAAACTGGAAACTCTAGTGATACTGAAGTTCTTAGTCTGAATTCCTCCAGGGAAGCTGGTGGCTGAAGATTCTGGCAAGAGCTAATGCTGAGGTTGAGGCAGTAATTCTCCTTCTGACCTTCAAAATCCTCAGTTCAGACTTTTAAAAGACTTCCAACTGATTGGATGAGAAGACTGTAAAAGCAGTCAACTGACTATAGATGTAAATCCCATCTATGAAATAGCCTCACAATAGCAAGCAGGCCAGTGTTTGACAAACAACTAGACACCATAACCTAGCCAAGTTAACACATTAAATTAATTATCACAGTATCATAAAAGAGTTGAAAATTAGACCCATAGATTTGGAGCTCTTTCTCATAGAAGTTAAAAGATAATTCAGTTGGGGAAGATAAGCAAGACTAAGGAATGAGGTTGAAAGGTAAATTCTTGAATGAAAGGAAGCTACAGAAGGCAAATAAAAAGGAGTGATTTTATTCAGTTTAAAGCTACTTTGGCTTGGAACCTCTGAGGCTAGATTAATTTAACTCATATATTCATTCTTTCCATAGTTTACTGTCCTAGGATCATTGAGACAAACAATTTCTTATTTGAGGTTTTTCTAAGAACCTCATATGCATTTTCTCTTTGAATTCTCACAAAAATTCTGAGGTAAATACTTGTATTATTCCCACTTCATAGATGGGTAAACTGAGGTACATGATGGTTGAGCAACTTTCCCAAACTCACAGAGTTGGTAAATGGAATAGCCAGAATTACAGCTCATTCATTCTTTTTTTTTTTTTTTTAAGTTAGGTCAGTAAAAAGAATTTATTAGGAAATGGGGGCAAAGAACAGAGATTGCTAAGAAATGGGAGAGAAGGGCAGAAATACGCACTGAGATTTGGTGCAGGATCCTTCAGGCTGAGAGAGTGAGTTCTGCCTTGTGTGGTTACCTTTTAATCGATTCCTCCCTCTTTCTAATGCTAAGGGGAGAGGCCCCAGGTGTTATAGTAGGGGCTAATGGTGAGGACTGTTTGAAATATCTGGGGCCAAGGAGAGTTCCCTGAAAGAGTTAACTGGGACCTCAAGGTCAGGGTCAATGTCTTCACGGAGTCTCACAGTCATGTCGTCTGTGGGTCATGTTGTCTGTCAGCCAGGTTGTCTGTTGGCCATGTTGTCTGCGGGGCCAGCCCCCTTCCCCCTTTCACTATACTAACCTGCCCCAACTCTCCCCTCAGAGAGTTCACGCCCTTCTTCTTAAGGGGGTGCTGAGAGGCCATCGTCATTCTTCTGTAGTTACTTCCTGCTAGTTAGGGCAGTAGTAAACCTTTCTGGCTATTCTATTTATATTGAGGTAAGACTGGTCCTGCATCCTGGTAGGAAATGAATGAAATTCCCGCATGACTAACAAGACGTTGATTCAGTCTCCAGCAGGGGTCTGGGAGCACCTTTCTGTCTCTTGGCAATGGCTTGCCAAATGAAGCTGGGGAAGTGTTAGATTCCTCTAGGTTCTTGGCTATGTTGTATAAAAGAAAATTAAGAACATCCCAGTTTAGTTAGGCCTGTAAAAAGAATTTATTGGGAAATAGGAGAAAAAAACAGAGCTCGCTAAGAAATGGGAGAGAAGGACAGAAATACACACTGAGATTTGGTGCAGGCTCCTCTAGGCAGAGAGAGCCCCCATTCATTCTTATCACTGGTATCCATCCTTCTCAACACCAAGGCCCCCTTCCCACTGTTCTTCTGTTTTCTCCTTGTATTTGCAATATTTATATGCATAGCAAAGGCAGGAATCTTCCATATATGAAAGACATAAAAGCAAATATCACTGTATAAAACTTATTTTTGTTTTGTTTTTTTACCCATAGAGAAAAATAATACATTCAACTTATCTGTTTTTCATATAAACAACAAAGAACACAAAAGTGTATTGACTTTGTTTAAAAATATGTAATATGTTTATTTTTGCACTGTGGGTAGAAAAACATGTATAAAATTAAGGAGAATGCGGGAGAGAGAAGAAAGAAAAAGAAACAAAGAGAATTAGAATAATAGAAAAACCAATTGGAGGAGGGAAAAACAGACATAAGGGGAAATTGAAAACTAAAATTTATTGATCCCTTTTGTGTATCAGGTTCATTGCATATAGTGTCAGCATCTGATGCTTTCCCACTCAAGAGCCAGCCCCTACTTCCGCCTTGTTGTCAGAAGCCATCCCCTATAATTAGGATTAAAATTGCCAGATACTGGCGTTTCCAGGCATCTTTACAGCTATGAATGTAACACAATCTTAGCTGGTAGGCCAAGACATAAAGAGATATATGAGAAGAAACCAACCTTCCTGCTTAATTGCACTTGTGTGAGAGAACACATGTGGCATTTTGGCAGCCACCTCACAACTACAAAGGTTCAACACCAAGGATGAAAGCCAACCTGATGAGAAATACAGAAAGAAACTCAATTCTTCATGACATCATTGAGCCACTAGATTAACCAGCCCAATAGTTACCCAACTCCCAATTTCCTTTGTCTAATAAGATAATGCATATATTCATTGCTTTAACTACTTTTAATTACTCACATTGTTACTTGAAGCTGAAAGGATCTTAATGAATATACATATTCATTCATAGAAAGTCTACAAGGTAGATGTTATCACATTTTATAGTTAAGAAAATTGAGGTTCAGCAAGTTTAGTGTCCAAAGACATGCAACTAGTAAGTGGCTAGACTTGGATGTGATCCCAGAACTCAATGACTCCAGAATTTATGCTCATCTTCTTAAACCACACTGCCATTGAAGAATGGCAAAGACAGAGACAGAGAAATGGAAAGTGGCTCGATGGGGTTGAAATAAGGCTAGCTCAAAATGATATGGTTAAGTTGTTGGTTTCAGAACCTTAACAGCTAATATTAAATATTGTTTCTCTGGTATTCGAAGCTCTTTACTTTAACAATTAAATTTCTAATGCTTACTTAAATCTATCTGGGAGCAGAAATCATTCTTTGAGCTTCCTTGTTGATTCTTTTCAGGGGAATATTACCCAGTCTGCAGAAAACTGGGTGAAGAGAAAGAGCTTGCCTCCACAAATTGGTTCTCCACTACAATTATTAAAATAGCCTCAATAATGTCCTTGATTTGAATAGCACTTACAATGTACAAAGTGCTTTCACCTAAATTATCTCTCTTAATAATTACAATCATCCTAAGTGTGTGAGAAACCACAGTGGCGTGTAGCAAAATCGTGTTTTAACAGGTTTTTCAGTGTTCATTTAATGTGACAAGTGCTGTAGCACAAATGACAATATTTTAATTATAATAATTAATTATATAAGATAGGGTTACAGAAGGCAATATTAAAAAGGAAGGTAGCAAAAAGAGCGGGGGGGAAGAAGTCCAAGACTGTGAGGAAATTTAGAAAATGATAAAGAGAGAACCATATGGCACAGAAATGCATTAGAAGATTGTGGTAGAAAAAGGCATGCTGGGAAGATGATTAAGGTCAGAAGGAAGTTGATGAGAGACAAATCTGGATGGCCCTAGAGGCTTATTTGCTTTCCCTTTTTGGTAGGTTAGCCAAGAACTGGTTCAGCAGCAGTCTGTAGAGGGACAAGGCTTGGGATGATATCAGCATCCCTGAGGGACAAGGCTTGGGATGATGTCAATATTCCTGGGAAGCAAGTTTGTTCCCAGGCCTCGGTGTGCAGACCTTGGCCCTGGTATGCACATTGCCTTGTGCTATTTCTGGGCCCAGAAATTCCTTAATATTTTTCTTGTTACTTAGAAAAACTAGATGTTCCGTAGCCCCTCTGAGGCTAACCTATAAATATTCAGCTTAGTGTCTGAGGTGCACCTACTCTCACTCTTGGGTGTTCTCAGTTCTGGATCTTGTTTGTGTCCAGCCTGCCAACCCAAGAAGGCCCCTCTGCTTGCATCTTGTCCATGGTGCATAGAGAATATCTTGTCCCGGCCCTTGGGACAGTCAACCGGAGCTCGCGCCGACGCAGAGAGAGGGATGTAGAGACAATTGACACAGACACATACAGGAGAGACTTTCTACATGCTTCTGTTTTATTGAGGGAGGTGGTGGCATATATATCATGAGAAAGGGGAAGTACGTGTAAGGCATATGTGGCAGGCTGGGATTGGGCACAGTTGGTTGCTAGGGAGGGTTTGCTATCTGTGGAAGGCGGGAAGGTTTCGCGCGCGGGAGCAGGGTGAGCTACTTCCTCAAAGAAGGCTAAATATAGGATCAGGCTTGTTCTTTGTTGTCAGTCGGCCATTTTAGCTTCACCTCTTTCTGGCTGCCTCCAACAATATCTAAGCCCAGTCTAGGCTGTGGCAATAAGTTTTGATAGCATGCACTCCACTCCTTCTTTGTTTGCAAGTTTTGCTCCAATAAACTCTATGTTATACCTGTACAATGTAGCCCTCGTGTGTGTGTTTGTGACCCATTTGCATTACAGGAGTATCAGTGGCAAAGTATCAGTGAGGGACATCCTTAACACAAATGTTATAAGGAGAAAGAAAAACCTGAAAGCTAGCAAAATGGTCAGCATGAGGCTGTCACCCACACCAAGTGAAGACTGTAAAATTAATGCCTCATTAGTTTTGTCATAAATTTGAAGTGCTTCAACCTGGTCACTGATAACCTGCATGAAGGAAGATAAAAATGATGCTACTTTATTAGTGTATTCACTGTCTCTTTGATCTACAAAATCTATCTTTTAACTTCTTTGTTATCCCTTTGGATGATAAATTTGTCAGCACTCTCTAGAGCACCAACTACATCTGCTCTGGAGTAGGGTAGAGCTACTGCCTAAATCAATTAAGATCAGAATCATTCTTTCTCTCTTTCATCAGACTAACATAGTCACCACCCTTAGGAGGCACATATTGTAGTGGACAAGACAGACATCAAAAATCATGTACATAGGTAACCATCTCTGAGAGCAAGAAGGATAAATCAGCACCAGAAAGTTATGTCATTAGAAGATAGACCCAAATATAGAACCCAGATGTTGATGCAAGGTGGTATTTTATTTTTCTTATGGCTGATGAGATGTCACAGCATTCTCCTTAGGTGTATATTGAAGAATCCTTTCCTGTTCTTTTACCTCACATCCCTCCTGGTCTTTTAATTTCTCTGCCCTCTCTCAGGATCACAGACAGTAGTGGACTTTTTTTTAAAATTCTGTTTTCCCTCCAGTTGATCTGAGAGAGATTATGTAGACATTCAAAAATCCTTCAAGTCTCTCAGAATGAAACAACCCTATTCAGAAAAAAATATATTCTTTCTAACATGGACTGCCTTGAAATGCATAACTCCCTTAGCCTGGCTAAAATAACCTTTTTGTTTTTGTATCAAAGATTCCTCAGAGGAAGGGATCTGGGGTGGGAATGGGGAGACACTATCTACCCAATACAAGTAAACATGTCAGCACAATTGGGTCGGAACCTGACCTGTTATAGTGGATAAACCAAGTCCCACCCAGATATTTTTTCAGAATGGAAAAACTGTGTGGTAGTTTGAGACTTTTGTGGACACCAGAAAATTAGGTTCTTAAATTAATCCATTCCTGTGGGTGTGAACCTATTTTAGGTGGACCTTTTGATTAGATTCAGTTCATTAGATTACATTACAGTCATTTGATTGGATTACGTCAATAAGGTATAGCCAAGGATGGGTCTTAATCCTATTATTGTAGCCCTTTATAAATGGGATGAATATGGAGAGAGGGGAAACAGAAAGAAAAGATCCAGGAGCTCAGAGAGGAATCCACAGAAGCTGAGAAGGAAAGCCACAAGAATAAGAAGCTGAAATCAATGGAACATGGGAGAGAGAAAGTCACAGGAGGAAGAGCCTGAAGCTGAAAGCAACAGAGCCTGGAGGAGAAGGCAGATACTGGTAGATGCTGCCATTGTGCCCTCCCTATGACAGGAGTCCAGGATCACCAGCAGCTGTGTCTCTGGGGAGAGAGCTTCACCTGATGCTTTGTTTTGGACATCTTTCTTAGCCTCAGAACTATAAGCTTATAAGTTAATAAATCCCCATTGTTAAAGCCAACCCATTTCTGGTATATTGCCTTAGCAGCCTTTAGCAAACTAAAACAGACTGATTCCCCCAGCCACTAAGAATGCTGCCCCATTGAGACTTGCCAATTGGCATCTTGCCACTACTACACAAATGGGCACAGGGAGAAATATGATTCACTTAGGCACCCTTTACCCAATTTTGATGGACAAGTAAAACAGCCTGAAAAAAAACCCACCAGGATGAGCATCTGTGTCACTATAACAAGCAGATTTCCACTGAGATGAACAGAGGGGCTAAATTTGTGAGAGAATCTTGAATGAATAATAGAGGAGGAAGACAATGATTATCAGTGGTCCTGAGACCTGCTGCAGCAGTAGGGACTGCAGTTTGTCCCATTGATCTTCCTCTTGTGAATTTACTCCAGGGAAAGAGGCCTGCCAGAACTTATGTTAACAAGTGGATTTGAGTGGCACAAGGGATTGACTGCAGTGAATGCTTTGGTGTGATTCCAAATCTCTCTTCAGGACTGACGGACTTATTTTCCTAGATTGTTGCAAGTGCTACTGAAACACAGTTCCCAGCTCTCAGATTTCTTAGTGAGTTGCCTCTACTAAAGACAATTCCTAGCCCAAGGTCATGTCCCTTCCCAGCACAGCTTGCTGCCCTTGACTAGTCATCATAGGGATAAAAGACCATGTTCCCTCACCCCAATTCAGGTCAACTCAGCAGGGCCATCCCAACATCAGAGCTGCCAGTAGGGCCAAGGGTGAACTTTGTTGAAATAGCATTGTATTCCAATGCCTCCTCTCCTATCCTGTTTCCTTCCTTTCCTTTCCACAGGTTTTTATCCTAAGAGCACTTTATAATGCACCTCATTCACACATCCCAGTCCCAGGGTCTGCTTCCCAAGGAACACAGTATGCAACATCTGGTCTTGGAGAACAGAGAATTCTTTTCTGAGGACGTGACCTTGGCTGCTGAGCTTTGCAAGGTGGATAAGAATAAACCAAAAGATAAGTCTAGAACATTTAAGTCTAAGGCACTGATTCTTAATAGGAGCAATGCTCTCCCAGAGAACAATTTGGCAAAGTCTGGAAACAGTTTTGGTTGTTCACTATGGGCATCTAGTTGCGTAGAGGCTAGGGATGCTGCTAAACATTTTACAATGAACACGATAGCTCTCCCCAGCAAAGAACTATTTTGCCCAAAATGTCAATAGCTCCAAGGCTGAGAAACCCTGTCCTAAGGAAATGGTGTATGGAGAGGCTCCCATTGGAACATGGAATATTTGAGGACTTTAAAGAAGTCCAATATATCTGGAATACGGAAAGTGACAAGGAGTGGAGGCTGTAAAGCAGGCAGTGGAAAGGAATTTGACTTTTTGTCTTAACCTCAATGGAAAGCCAATGAAAGTTTCTAAACTGAGGACTAAAATGATCAGATTTATGTTTTAAGAAATCACTCTGTAAATGGGTAATAAATTGGAGTGAGGAAGAGAGAGTATTAAAGAGCATGTGAAACATGATGGTGTCTTGAATTAACATAATAGCAGCAGAGATGGAGAAAAACAGAAAGATTTGAGAGAGATTTATGAGGAAGAAGTAACAAAACTTGATTACTGATTAGAGAGGAAATGTGGTGTCGTGTTTTAGTACATGGACTCTGGAATAAAAGTACATAAGTTCAAATTCCAGCTTTGTCATTTACTAGCTTTGGATCCTTGAACACTTTTATTTAAGGTCTCTATGTCTTGGCTTTTCACCTGTTTGCAGAATATTAAATGAGTTAATTTTAGTAAAGTGCTTAAATGTGCCTGGCACTTGGTAAGTGCTATATGTTTGGTTTTTTTAAAAAAATCAATAAATACAGGATGAAGCATAAAAAAGAGTCTAGAAGGACTGTTCTGTTTGGTGATGACTGTCCAATTCACTGAGATGAAAAACCAGGATGAGGGTGTTTTGATTTTGTTTTTACTTGGGGGAGGGACATAGTACAAGGGTGACTGGGGCCATGGACAGGAGATAACATAACATTCTGTAATGTTAATGTATTACAGATGTAGAGCTGTTTACATGGTCAAAGATTCTGAGAAGTCAAGTAAGATGAGATGATAATCAGTGGGCAGCTTTTTAAAAATGTTATCCTGAATACTGTACCAAACAAATTGAGTCACCTTCCTATAAACAATGAACTACCAATAAATATTTCCTCCCCATCCTTGCATTGGAACAAAAAAAGATTATCAGGCTTCATTCACCCTCTTCCCAGGAGGTAATTAAGCAGTGAGCTAATATTGATTCTTTTCTTTTATCACTTAGTGGCATTAGATTTACTCATCTTGATAACAAACAAACTAAGGAAATTCTACTAATAGAATCCTGAAAATTCCATAAACTGAAGATAATTTAGTTTGACGTATCTATGTTAACAATTCCCTTGCTCTTATTAAAAACAATTGTTTTGGGAGCAGATGTGCTCAAACAGTTGCGTGCCCACCCCCCACATGTGAGGCCCTAGGTTTGGTTCCTGGTGCCTCCTAAAGGAAAAAAAAAAGCAGACCTTGAGCAAAAACAATAAGCAAACAGTTGAGGGAGGCATCTCACAGGAGGAGAGGGAACAATTGTTTTAATTTTAATTTTCTGGGAAATAGTTGTATAATCACTCTACAGGACCAGGATTTTTACACAGCAAAAAAATAACATTTGTGAATATTATTTCACCTGGGTGCTTGTAAGCAAATCTAAATTTTCAAAGGTGCCTGTCCATGTACAGAGGTTAAAGAAAGAAAAAATTGAGGAACAATTATTCAAAATGATAATGCTAGGGACAGCACAATTTAGCCTGAAGTTTCTTAGCACCAAAAGCTAAGAATCCTTGTGATTTTCAGCTACTTACTTGAGGTATAGTCTTGCAATATAATGAGAAAGATTTACAAGTGCAGTGTATAACAACCTTTCTATTTTTCTGTTACAATAAACACTTTTGATTAATTGCATGGAATATTGCCATGAATATTTTATAAAAGGATAGTCGTACAGGGCTTACAAGTTTGTTTTATATACTAAAATCCTAAGCAGAAAAAAGTAAGCCCAGCGGCAAATTTGAGGTGTTAATTGGGTAGAGGAAAATAGAATTGTTTTACTTGAGTAAAGAGCCTAATTCTGGAATTATGTGAATTTGCACAAGGTGAGAAAAATATTGCTTCCTCTGTTCCCTTGAGCATAAATACATCATCGTTCCATAGACCCCTTTATTTATATCCTGATTTTTTCCTAGATTTTGTAGTTTAACACATATGTTTTATAAATATTATCTTACTTGGTTCTCAGAAGAACCCATTGTTGCATGTAAAGCAAAGGCATTATGACTATTCAAACTCAGATGTGGAAGTCATATAAAAAATCATAATGACAGTGCACTCCTGAACTTAAATCCTTTGACCCCAGGACTGGAGCGCCTCTTCTCTACTCTGATTCCAAATGTTTTCTTCATTTGATTCAAGAAGCTTGGGACTTCTAAGAGAAGACTAAGAGGCTGGTTAGATCAGGAGCCAACCACACTGTGCTTATGATTTTGGAAACACCCCGGAACCAAATATAGGTTACCTAGGTCCAGTGCAAGTTCACGTCAAAGTTCTTGTCACTCTATTTTCAGATTGCCTTTGTTTTTTAAGATACCAAACATATCGTTTACATTTTAATTCATCTTTCAGAAAGAGATATCTACACTGTATCTGGGTACACTTGATCTATCCTGCAGTTAATGAGGCATGGTATCAAAACATTTTCTTTCTTTCTTTTTTTCTAATATATTTTTTTATTTTAAAAAAATATTTTCTTACTAAACGCATGAATTGAAAAACCTGTGCCTCAGGCCTGGGCAGGTGAGGGACCCGCCACTTTTAGCCCAAGGGTTCATGAGTCAGGTGGCAATTATGTAGGGTTGAAGGCACTCTCATATTTACTGTACTTTGAGAATCTGTCTATTGAGGGTAGGAGCCAGATCTGTTTGGCTCAACATTGTATATCCCAGTGCCTGGACATAATATATATTCAGTAAATATTTATCAAATAAATGAATAAACAGATTTAATCATTCTTGGCAGGCCTCCAGTACTTGTAAAAGACTATATATTCCTCACCATCTAATTCAGCAATCATCCGTTCATCCAGTCAACAAATGGGTGTTGAGTACCTTTGACATGCTGGTCTATTTTAGGCACTGGGGATACATAAGTGAACAAAAGTCATTGAGTTTATAATCCAGATAGAAGGAGGCAAAAATCAACAAGACCAAAAAAAGGTAAAACATATAAAATGTTAGATGGTGATAAGAGTTAAACAAAAATAAGTCAAAGGATGAGGAAAGGGAGTTTGTGTTGGTTTGCATATTATAGACAGAGTAGCCAAGAATGAAATATATGGAAATCACTTCATGTTTTTATCCACTGTACTGAGTATCTTAAAATCTGCATCCTTTTCTATTTTACAGGTTTGTAATTGAGTGCTGATATTGTACTAAGTGCCATAAATATACATAAATGTCTTAGAATTTGTCATCTAAGACCTTCCATTTACAGGCTGTCCCCTAATAATTAGTGAAAGCTTTGTATGACACACATGGTACCCATTAGACAGACTCCTGATGTCAGTATGGTGTCCAGATTAAGGCTTTAGAATCACACACTCCCAAGCGACTAGTCAAATCCTCAGGCATTGAATGAAAGTGATTTAACCTTCACAAAGAAAATATTTTCAACATAGAGAATCAAGTGATATAAAACTATATTTGTTTCTAGTTATGAAAATCTTGGGCTTTAAGACAAGTTAAAAAAGAAAAATGTGAAATGAGGTTTTAATCAGTAATTATTCAGAGCATAGCAATGATTTGGCTGAATATTTCTACAACACCAGCAATCAAACAGCATGATCCACTTGCTGAGTCATTGCAATCAGTAAGAATGGTTTGGGTGAGGCAAATTTAGAAAATAGGCTTTGAGAGGTAAATTCACAGAACAGAAAAGAACTGTATAGAAATGCTGATTTGAATAATTAAGAAAATAATACCTATAAGAAACAGATCTTCGGACTTAAAATAATCATGATGTGAAATGAGAAGCAAATCAGAGCTATCCTTGCTCTTTAGACACATCTTTTTTTAATCTTTTTTTTGGAGGCAGGCAGAGTTGGAGGTGCTTTTTTATATGTATATGTAAATGGACTAGACTAGGGCTCTCCAAAATTTTCATCAGTATAATTCATTGGTAAAAAATTCTGAACACTGATGTCTGTATATAAATAGTTACTGTACTTTTTCATTTTATATGAGGTTGAATCATATGAGATAGCTGATATGCAAAATACATATAAAAATTAAATGACTATTACATATGGTTCTGCCCAATATTAGTATATCATGCACATATTTTTTTAAAGAAGCAAACATTATAGGCAGTTCTGTTTATTTTTCATGCATTCCAGTGACTAGTTCTCCAGATCGCATGGGTTACTTTAAAGCCCACTGTACTTGGCAATGAATTTTTAAATACAATGCAATATAGCATAAACAAAACTATAGTCCAGGTGAGTGAAATTAAGTATATTTCCCTCCCAGTTTTTTTCTCATCCCCTTTTGTGTCTATGTGCTTGTCCCTCATTTATTCAGCTCGCATATATTGCCTTCTATAAAGTTTCTTTACTAATTAAAAATCTCTTTCATAAGTTGGATACATCTGTGCTTTCTTTTCCCCCTTACCTTTTTGTTTTGAGGGTGGGAAAGACGACATTGTTCAGTCTATAACAGCTTTCTACTTTAATATCATGCTTTTGAAAATAATTAGATTTTCATTTTGAAGAATTTGTTCAGTTCTTTTAAAGAATTAAAAGGCTTGTAAACAAATTCAGTATTTTAATTTTTGAAGTTCCTCCCTCACCACTATACTTATATCACCATACATTTTATTGGTTCCTTTCTAATTCAGGCTGTTAGTAAATTCATTTTGATTATAGTTCATGGTCATAGTGTATAAAACATACAAATAAATCTTTGTACAATCCATAAGAAAACAAGTTTTGAACATCTCATTTTAGAAAAGAATATATACAATTTATCCAACCAATATTTATTGGGTAACCTCTTATGTGCATGATACTACTTGAGGCACTTGAGTTAGATATGTAAACAAAGTGAAGATCCCTGCCATCCTGGAACAAGTTTTTGGCAGGAAATATTTCAAAATAAATATAGTAATCTGAATTATTTAATATCTGATTATTTTTTTCACATCTCATACTGAAGACTTGCTTGATGATAAATAATTTTAAAGTAAAAAAGAAAAATCAAGTGCTGACAAAAAGTCAGGCTTATACTAAAAGTATCACAAGATGTGATAATGACAAGATATAAATAAAATCTGCTAAATACTAAAAATATGTCAATAGGAACTCAACATAATAAACTAGGTTTATGGAGCCATGAGTTAAGAAAAGAAAGTGTTCCTTAGAGCAGACCTGAAAAGTGTTTTTAGAGCATTTCTCCAGAGGACACAAATAGAATTAGGAAGTCTTGGCAGGGAGGAGAAATAAATAGCAATGAAAGGTAACACTTGAAAATCAGTGGACCATCCCAGGAATAACAGTGAAATAGTAAGAGAACCTTTAACATGTTATTTATTAGGGAGTAAAAACATTTAAAATAGTTATTGAGTTGCATTGGCATATAAACAGCATGTAATCTGAGGGAAGTAAAATCAGAAAGAATAAATTTTTTAAGAGAAGAAAAATTTTTAAAAATCAAGCTGCATCATCAATAATTACATGGCACTAGACAAACAAAATTTAACAACAACATATGTTTAAATGCCAAAACATTGTGCCAAATGCATTTCTGAACATGGATGATTAAACAAGAGGGAAATAACCAGTTTTATTTATCAAATGTGTTCTTAGGTAGTAAATTAAAAACTTTGTTGACAGCAAGTCATCTTTATTTACCGGAAGAGTGTCTTCATCAGTGCAAGATCTGTTCATGAGAGTGTAAGACCCTAACTTTGCTCTGAAGACCCATAGCTCTGGGCAAAACCCATTGGTAAAAAGCAAAACAAAGAATAAATGGGTGTAACAGCATCGTAATTCATCTTTTTTGAAATACCCTCCTCCATGGCTTCCTTATTTGTTTTTTAATACCCTCAATGCCATCCAAAGAGACCTATGTTTACCTTGACCAGCAATATTGCACACTGTGAAACAAACATTTTCATATACTGCTATTTCAGCATTAAAGAGGAAGTAGGGATGGTGGTGTTTACCTCTTCCAATTCCAGCATGAATGGAATGGTTATCTTATTTTATTTGGCAGGCTAAGAAAAGCCTCCTTCTCTTCCTTTCTACCTCATACACTTTGTTTTTAGAGTAAATATTCCAGAGTCTATAACCTTCTACCATTTAGAGAATAATAAGTAAAAAGTTATAGTTCATTGACTTATCTGTATTTTCGCTAAAATCCTTACACATCGCTCAAATTGCAGTTCATATTCTGAATATAGTATTATAAAAACTTATAGCCTGCTATGTATATATAGTATTCTTTCTATTAGACATTCTTAAATAAAATTAAATTGCAGATGTGGAATGACTGAGATATTTGTCCAAAAGAATTTTATATACTTCTAAAACTAGTTCTTTAGTATAAGCTTTTAAAAAATAAAATGTGAAATAAAACATGAAAATTATGTTGCCCAAAAGTTAATTCAATTCTAGCTCATCAAAAAAAAAAAAAAAAAAAAAAAAAAGACTTGAGGATTAGCAAAAAGAAAAATCATAACTTCTGATGTATCTGTTAATCAGTTGCGGTGATATTTTCCAGGGAATGAATATTTCAATTCGAGATGATGAAAAACAGGCAGAGAATTTTGAATGAACCAATGAAGAGTACCTCCTAAAGCAAAGAATCATACTTATTAAAAATTGAATTTTGGCTAAATCTTCAGCCAAGCTGGTGCCCAGACTGCCATGAACATGTTAGGTTGTTTGGCTCTGTTAGAAGTGATGTGCCCTCTGGTGGTGTTAGGATTAAGCCCAATAATGACTTGTTTGCTATGGCTCAGAAGAAACACAATGCTTCTGAATATGCTGTGTTAGCTTCTTTTATAAATTTATTTTGGGTTTGCTGTTTAATAGCCTTACTCAACAAATTTTATTTATATCATCATGGACTTTATACATTTCAAACTGAATTGTTTGCTTATAAATATCACCCACACCTTTCCATTCTAAAGGCTATCATTAAGTTGTAAATATAACCACTTAAGAGGAGTGGAATGACTTGAGTTAATTCCATTGAGATCTTAAATTCCCTTCATATTTTATCCTTAAATTTTGTTCTTTCATGCTTGCAGAGAATTCCTCTAGGTCCTCATTTCTAAAGCTAATTCACAAACACTGGAAATACTTGGGTGATTGATGGAATTTAATTACACAAATGGCACCAAAAAACAAAACAAAACAAAAAAAACCCAGAAGCAATAGTAACTGATGGCTGGTGTGGAACAGTGCTGGTAGAGCAGGCAGCAGTCTGAGATGTGCTTATTTAACAGTGTGGAAAACAGCAGGCACACTATGCAGCAAGAAGGCACACAGCTGCAAAGAGCAATTAACACTCGAAAAAGATAGCTTCATAGTCTGTGTGGAGAAAAGTTCCTGGCTTCCATGTTCAGGAGACTATCAATCCCACTTGGCAGCAATACCCACCAGCAGGATTATTTCTGGATTTTAAAAAGTTTAAAAAGCAGCCAAAGGGGTAAATTAGCATGCACATTCGTTTTTATTCACTGTCTAATCAATAAAAGGTTTTTTCCTTAGAAAATCAAAGCTGAGTTTTTTTCTTTTTTGTTTGTTTTTAAAGAAACTAGTGGATTGCTCAATAAAAGCATGACCTTCTACTGATGGCTTTTAGATTCATATTTATGATATTTATCATTTACCCTCATCATAGCATCTGCTACTCTGTGGTAAGTTATAAATACAGCAGTCAACGGGTCTTACAAAGGTATTACAAACCATTCAAAAGCATCTCATCCTACAGACTAATCTCTAGCATTTAGCAAAATCGAAAAATACTGGCAAAAATGTGGCCTCCAAAATAAAATTCCTAAATTTTGACTATGCTTCTTTACCTCCTCTTCTCCAGTCCTCCAAATTTTCCTATTCCTGTCAAATGCTCAGTTCAAAAGGTTCTTACTCATTATAATCCCCTAATCTTTCAAGTCAGCATTATCTTTCCTTCTCAATGTTCCTACAACACTCAGTTTGCATTTCTACTAAGATATTTATTTACTTCTGTCTTAATTCTACTAAGAAGTTTATGGCTATGTCCTTTAAAGAAAGATAAGACTGTAAACCCCTTGCAAACACATGCCATGTTTTATAATTGTCAAAGTGACTGACAGAAATGGAACAGACACTGCAAAGCATTCCGGTTTCTTCCATTTATGTCAAGCACAGCACTAACTACATACAGAGACATACAAAGCAGGAGCAAGAGCAGGAAAAGCAAGCTTCCCTGGCCTTTAAGAACATAAGAAGGAATCTTTCCGCCATGGTACCTCCTGATCCCCACCGATATAGTTTCCTTGCCATATCAAGGGGAATGTATACCTTTCTGCCTCTTCTCAATTGTTCTAGAAAGTCTGAGTGGGTATTTGTCTTCTTAGCAGATTCAATTACCTGTAAATAACCCTAGCCTATTTTTAAGTGTGTACTAGAGACTGAGAGAATGAAGTTCAATTTCCTGACAATTTCAGAGGCCTAACTTCCTTTCCATCCACAGAGCTCTTATGGTATCTGAAAGCTAGCCCTTGTGCATACTCTCTAACCCCAAAGTGACACCAGCTACATCCCACACAGGTGTACGGCTTTGGCCTAGTAGCTAAACTAATAAATTTGGATGTAGAAAGAAAATAAAAAAACAGTGAAGAAAAAATACTCCTCTGCTTTACAGTTCTTTATGTACATATCTACTCTCACTTCCTGGATTATAAAATCCTTGAGAGCCACATTAGTATATATACTCCTATCTCTCACTATGTCTGGCAAGTGTTTGTTCCTAAGGGGGCTTAACATATATTAACTGAATGAAGGCTTGCAGGGAGGTGTGATAGGCTCAAACAATGAAAGAGAATAAGAGTTTAATGAAGACTTTCTTCCCACCAAACTTCTAGATTATCTATGCTGCATAATAGATTACCCCAAAATTTAGTAACTTAAACAATAAACATTTATTATCTTACATTTTCTGTTGTTCAAGAATTCAGGAGCAGTTTCTGCTTCTGGCTGAGGGGTTCTCCTGACCTGGTCATCCAGCTCTTAGTCAGAGATCCAATCTGAAGGCTTAACTGGGTCTGAAGGATGGACTTCTAACTTCCCATGGGTGACTGTTAGCAGGAGGCTCCAGTACCTCGTATGTGGGCCTCCTCTGTAAGACTGTTCACAATATGGTAGCTGGCTTTTCCCAGAGCAAGCAACCCAAGAGAGGGAGAGGGCAGGAAAGGAAGAGTTAGGCCAGGATAATAACTGCTGTGTCTTTTATAACTGAATCTTGGAAATGAGACACCATCATGGCAGAATATGGTCACACAGATCAATTCTGATACAGCATGGGAGCAGCCCATGTAAGAGTTCGAACACCAGGAAATGCGGATCATTGAAGACCTTCTTGGAGGCTGGAGACCGCAATCCTTCTCTTTACCTTCTTTTAATTGGCCAGAAAACACATTACACCATCACTTCTGACAATTTGTCCTTTTTCACCAGCCACTTTTTAACCCACAAATTTGAAGTTTCTCTCATTTCATACTTCTCATCCCCTATTCCTCATCTGGGCCAGTTTACCACAGGAAAAATCATAGAATACAGCTCAATCGAATCCATTACAAAAGTAAGTTTTACTTTACTGCCACCAGTGTAGCTCTACCTTTTCTTATCTTTAATTTGTTCACTGAAGGTTGAAAAAAAATCCTCCTTTCTAATACATCATGACTCTCTTTAATTAATCTATTCGGTTTACATTTATTGGTCATCCAGTATGCATTTCCTGTTTCCTTCTTACAGTTTTTTCCTATGCCTGGCATTGTTCTGAACCCTAGTCACCATGTCCTTTGTCTGACCAAGAGCTTGTTTTCCTCCTTGAAACAACAATTTATCTCTCAGCCCTAATACTAATCCCTTCAATATTCCTTATATAGTCCCTAGTTTTTCCTTCCTTCGTTGCTATCTCTTTTCCTTCAAGTGTGTATGTCCAGTTTTCTTTCCATCTCGAAAAGTTTATGTGTAGAAAACTACCCTTCTAGCTACCACCTAAACTTTAGAGTTCTATTTTAATATAAATATATATTTCTCCATTCTCTATTCATCATTTTTCTTTCTGACTCCTTATATTCTGTTTCCCAATTCACCATATTACATAAAATCTACTCTTACAAAAGTAGTCACGGACCTATTTATGCTTATATCCAAGGCCTCCTTCATTCTCATCTAATTCAAGGATATTTCTACACGATTTTACCCAATTCATCACCTTTGCTCTGTAGTTTTCATTGTCATTTTCCTTGCTCTACGTCTATTTTACCTTATATCCAACAAAGAAATATTTATAATAAATGGACCTGGGGACCATGATATGGTCATTCCTCTCATATATTTCACATTCAAAATGAAGAATTAGGAGTCTTGAGGTGTAAAATTGCCCTTGGCAAAAAGAAGAATATAGAAAATAAAGCATTGACTATCCACTGGAATTTCATAGACATTCTCCTAAAAGTGTAACAACTATAAAAATCACTATCAAATTCTAAATAAGAACTCAGTTGAAAACTCAAAAAATACTGGTCAGCAAACAATTATCTTGTCTATCACAGCAAAAGAAAGAAAGAAAAATGAAGGCTATTAGGGAAGTCAACATTTCCAAATTCTCTCATCTCTGTATAAGGTTAATGAAGCCATAGGAGCTGCTTGCTCATATTCCAAGCAGCCCCTAACCCTGAGAAGCAACATTGACCCAGAAAGAAAATAAAAATAAAGAAGAACCTCTGATATTGTTCACACATTGGCACAGATATCAACTAAAGAGAAGATTCACATTTATTTTGAAAATGTATTTTTGATTCTGCCTATTACCATGAATATTATAGGTAATGGTTTTATATTTTGGCATCAATGGCATCGTGTATGAAATGATGGCATTCCATGTTGGTTTGAGTTTTTGTGGACCCCAGAAAATTATGTTCTTAAATTGAACCTATTGCAAACCTTTGATTAGGTTAGACCAGTTAAGGACCATTTGATTAGATTGTTTCAGTAGGCCATAGCCCAGGGTGGGTTTTAATCCTCTTCCTGGAGTCCTTTATAAATGAAGTGTCAGATATAGGTAAAACTGCAGAGTCAGAGAAGAACCCAGAAGCTGAGAGAGCCCCGGTGACAAGAAGCTGGAATCAATGGAAAACAGAGGCTGAGAGGAAGCCACTTTAGTCCTAACCTGAAAGAGACACTGCCCAGAGGAGAAGGGAGAGTGGAGCCACATGCATGATTGTCCACAGCTGTGTATCTTCTGACACCTGCTGCTATGTGCTTAATAGCCCACAGCTGAACTCTGGGGAAAGGGATCCTGGAGGAGAAGGCAGAGACTGATAGATTTGCCACTGTGCCCTGCCACATGGCAGGATTCCAGGACAGCCAGCAGCTGACCTTCAGGAAGAGAGCTTCTCCTGCTGTCTTGATTTGGACATTTTTCTCAGCCTCAGAACAGTAAGCTTTTAACCTAATAAATTCCCATTGTAAAAGCCAACCCATTTCTGGTATATTGCTTTGGCAGAACTGAGCAAACTAAAACATACTCCTTGTTGAATAGTCATATGTCATTACAACTCAAGCCATTTTCACAAGTACTGTAGTGACAGCTATCATATCCCTAATGTACTTGATTATTCTTTCATCAAACATTTATTGTTTCCTTTTCATCTTGTGTAAACTGAGGGCACTAGGTTGCACAAGATACAAACAGGTAAATATAACTGCTCTTAGGAGTTGCAGAAGTGATCAATTTTGCTTCTAGAAATATATGAAAGACTGTGACAAGTAGGAACAACTAACATATTATGAGGAATGATTACAAGTTTGCCACATACGTGGAGACAGCTGTGGAAAGAGGGATTTTCCAGACAGAGGGAAAATACAGAGGCCCAGAGTTGAGAAAGAATAAATATGCCGGAGACCTCTAAGTAGAATGATTTTGCTGGAGCACAAAATTCAGCAAAACGAATTACAATAAATACAAGGTTGAAGAGGTATGCAGGACCAATTATGGAGGGTATAGCAATTTGATATTATTTATAAATTCCAAAAAAGAAGGATTATGCTTGTAAACTGGTCTGTTCCTCTGGGTGTGATACCCTTTGTTTGTATTAAATTCAAAGGTGTTAAGTTTGCTTAATAAAATCAATTTAAGGCCTTTGATTTGACCACATCAGTAAGGGGTGACTCAAGGTTGAGTCCCTGACCCCTTGGTGGGCTCATATAAATGGGCACTCACTCAAGAAGACACAAGAGGAGAGAGAGCTCCACAGACACAGAAGAGCAGAGAATTTGGTCATTTCAGTCATGCCATGTGACGGAAAGGAGAAGACTCAAACAGCTAAAGCCCTGGGAAGAGATGAGCCATTTGCCTGATAGTTTGCAGTCAAAGAGAACAGAGCAGCTGAGAAGGCCCAAGAGACCAGGCAGAGATCGCCCACCATCTTGCTTCAACACGTGGCAACAGACTTTGGTGAGAAAGTACCTCTTATAGTACCTTGAGTTGGACTCTTTAGGGCCTTGTAACTAAGCTTTTACCCCCAAATAAATGCCGTTTATAAAAGCCAACAGATTTCTGATACTTTGCATCAGCACCCTTTTGACTGACTAATACAGAGGGCCTTGAATTTGAAACTAAGATATTAGACTTTATTCTGCTGGCTAATGGTTTCCTTTAGTGTGCATAAGAATTTCCTGGAGAACTTGTTCAAATGTCCCACCCCTGAAAATTCTAAATCCATAGTCTGGCATGAGGTCCAGAAAACTATTATCAGTAAAAATACTGGGTATTTTTGAAGGTAGTTTTGGTTCATACTTTGAGGAAAGAACTGTAGTAATTGGGGGATGTTTAGACACTCTAACCAGAAGCACAATATTCCTGCAGGATGACTTAGGGTGTGGAAGAAAAGGAAACTGGAAGTACTTGATTTCATTTGACAGCACAGGCTTTTGGAAAATGCATGGTCCAGGATTAAGGAGACCTGGAATCCTTATTCAGCTCCATCACTGACTAGCTATGACACTTCAGAATAGTTTTCTATTTTGTCTAAGCCTTGGTTGCATCTCTAGTTAATGTGTAATATTATGAACCTTCCTTCTAAGTAAATAAGTAATAAGGGTAAAAATGCCTTTAAAGTGTTTCTGCTACTCAAATGAAAATTTTAAGATTGAAAACTCTGCAAATATGACAGACTTACCAAATCAAATTAACCACATGTGGTCAAGAATGGAACCCAAATTAGAGAACATGAAGTATCGGTAGATGTCTGCTAACACTTGAGTTTAGTTTTGAAAAAAAAAAAAAAAAAAGTCATTCCTTTTTACTTTGAGGAAAATAAATATCATTGTAGACTTTAAGAGAAAGAATGCATAAATTCTCATTCTAGCTAAGCATCAAGGTAAGCTTTTTCCTCATTTACTTTATCATCTATGTTCCAATTACAAGTATAAAAGATATTCATTTTAATTATTTGTAATAATTCATTTTAATTATTTGTAATAATTTTAAATGCTCCAATAGTTTTAGGACAACTCTTAATGATTTATCAATAATGTATAGGCATGCAAAGAATATCTTTGCTGCATTATCAATGTTGCTTACCTTTTCTGAGCCTTTGGTTGGTTTTATAGATTTCCTAGCAGGCTGCAAAATAATGTTCGATTTTAGCCCTTGTTTGAAATATGAAAATATTATGAGACTGCTTTCTCTCTTGTCTGAATAAAAAACTGAAAAACTTAGACTTTATTTGAAATTCCTTTTAAGTTACTAATGTAGTAAGATTGATGACCAGGTTTTTACTTAGGGTAAGTAGTTTAACCTTTCAGGACCTCAGTTTCTTCTTTCACGTATTTCTAATTAAATAAACTTTGGGCTATTTTTTTAATTGATTGCTTTAGTTAGCTGAACAACACATTAATGGGGTAGAACCATGGGTTTTTGAACCATATGAAAGATGTTTCTGTTTTTTACCTGTCTGTTTCAAGGCCACAGCATGCAACCTGGTTAGCCATCTTGCCAGTGCATCCACTGGCCTTCAGAAAGAATTTAAAAGCAAAAACAAACAAACCAAAGAACACAGTAGGAAAATGATTGAAAATCCTTTGCCATTATTTGTGGAAAAGTCATTGAGAGTATCCTTAATAATAATGCTAAATGTTTGGAATTTGAATAGAGTTTCTCAGAACAAAAGAGGACCGATGTGGTCAGAACTCACACCTAGTATCCTCCTATAAACTTCCATACAAATTCAAAATAATAGCTAACAGGTACTTATGGGCTATAAACCAGGAACTGTTCTAACCGTTCTACATAAATCATCATATTTAATCATCCCAATAACCCTATAGACATGAATGTATGATAATTTTCAATTGCAGGTACTGATGCACAGAGGTGTCAGCAACTTTCCCAGGGTAACATGAGTAGTTAGAAAGTAGAACCAGGATTCAAACTGAGGCAGTCCAATTCTAGAGTTGGCACTTTTAACATCTCACTATCCTGGATGAACCTCCCTTAATTAGATCATTATTAGCAGATTTTGTCATCGATCACAAGCAATCACTTGGATTTTATGCTAACATTTGGAATTCCCACTTTCAATGATCTCTGCAATGTAATAACAGTGGACTGTGAATTATGTAAATTAAAATTTCATCTATTTATTTCTTGCACATACACAAAAGTAAAAACTTTTCCAAATCTATATTCATAAATGTTGAAGCAATTCATTGAGAAACCTATTTTAAAAGAGGGAAATTAAATAGATCTATGACAAATTATGATCAGAGTTCTACAAGATACTAGAGTAACTGGACTGTAGAAACTGATCAAGTAAAGAAATCTGATTTCTAGCACCAGCTCAGCTGCTAACCACTTATAGGCTCTGAGGGAAGTGAGTTATCCTTTCTTTTGCCCACTATTTTTTTCTCCATCGTAATATCACAGGACTGGACTAGGCAGCCTCCAACATCCCTTTCAGCTCTAAAATTATATGATTCTGTAATCATGAATTTAAAAAGTGGCCTATCCCTTGAGTTAAACATGAATAATGGATCATCTTAAATCTGAAAAATATGCCTTTAATCTCGTGTAACACTTCAAGCTCAAAGTATCAAAGGAAAGCTATACCAATCACATTTGGCTGCTTTGCTTATATATTTTATGGCCAGAATTGCCTTGCTTTAGATAACACACTCTTGTGCTGTGCCACTGTTGCTAAGATACAGTTTTGTAAATAAAAGTTATTTTAAATAGACATCCTGGTGTGGGGAGAAAGAAACACGGAAAGTAGTTGGCCAAATATTTGAAATCTCTCTTTGAGAGGACTGAGACAATACTTTAGATAAATCTTTAAAAGGCCCACTTTTGAGTGCCTCTCCCAACTTATTTAACTACTGAGACCAGGTAAGAAGAGAATAAGGGCCTAGGGGAAGAGTGGTCAGGCCTAGGTCTGGCCAGTTTGGAAAGACACTAATACTGCTGCCACAGGACTCTGTAATGGTTTTTCCTTGATTCTTAGGCCTCAGCCTTCTCATTCTCACCAAAAAAAAAAAAAAAAGAAAAGAAAAGAAAAAGGAAGCAAATTTGACTTCCACCACCCACAATAGATCAAAAAGGCCCTAACTTAGCACTCACTTTTGAAAGCTATCCAACTGCACAGCCCTATCCCAAAGACTTGTGGGCTGCTTAAAGAAACCAAGGAGTAAGTTGGTCCCCATGTGCTACAGGGGCAGAAAGGCCCACTGCCTCCAGAGCATACCTCCACCACAACCTGAAAACCCACATTAGACATTCACGCCTAAAGCCCACATGACTTTCACTCTTCAGGAGCCTCAGTGGAAATGGAAATGTCTTCAAGAAGAAGGAGTGAGATGTAATTGCCCTTCAGGTTATGTTTTAGAAGGGGATTTCTGGGCAACTAGCTGTCAACAGGTCAAGAGGGTAGAAAAAGGTGAGGAGTCTGGGGGCACTTTGGTTGCCAGGCAAAAGAAAAACAGAGCTGGAAGCGTACTTCAGGGATTTCAAAGTCAGATTATGCCTGTTCAACCATTCTACCAAGGGCCAAGCTAACTTCCCTGGCTCATATTTGGCTTTGTGAGTGAGGCCTATTCCATTAACCTATTTCATGTTACTTTTATGACTCTAGGCAAAATTCTTGGCTAGCTACATTCAGATGATCAGAGTTTGCCTTATACCCCCTTCCGTCATTCCCCCATTGGAGCAGACCTGTCCTGTCACTCACCCTGTGTATATTTAAGAAATGTAAAGTAATTTTATATTTATTAATCATTCAATCCTTTAGCATCCAATAAGGAAGTGTACCCCATGCTGCTAGACCTTATTAAGTCTTTGTATCATTGAAAAATGCAGAAGGGCCACATTGAGAAAATGCTACTCCATTCACACACTCGCTGACAGCAGCACACCAGTCAGGAACTCTGAGGCTTTCTACTGACACAAGGTCACAGCAAATAGGCCTTTTCCTTTCACCCCTGGGATCACTGCCTTTAGTATCATATCATTATCATCATCAATATCATTTTTATTATTGTTATTATTACATGCCCACTTCTTCACAGACTTTCTTTCAGTCCTCTCTAGTCACAGGCTGGACATTGTAAGTCTTAGAAGCCCCCATAGTGCCTGGCTCAGACTTGGCATAAGGTTAGCATCAAGTGAATATTTCTTAAATAAAAATAAAAATAGCAGATATTTCAACATTATATGAAATGATATCTGAAGGCAATGGTCATTCTTAGTTTTTCCCTTATTTCCTTTGTGGGGAAAATAGTGATTGAAACTCAGACCACAGTTGGGTTGATTATGTATGTGCTGTTCTGAGTAATGAAGAGTGTGTTCCCACCCACAGGAGTTTGAGCTCAAGAATTGTAGGCCATGCGTATTACTTAAGCTCATGGAGTTTTACTTAACTTGGTCTTTTACTATTAAACCCTGGCTTTGTTCCAGTCTGCCTTGTTCTTTTTTTCTTTCACTCAGGTTCACTTACACTTTTCTCTTTATGTTTATCTTCCTTCTCCAGGTTGTGAAACTAAAACAATCAAAGAGAACATAAAGAAACTACCTTGCTATTAAATAAAAAGTTAACTTGGAAATTGCTGATGTCTGGACTGCCTGGCTAATGAAAGGCACAAATCATATACTCCTTCTGTATGTGCCCTTGGGAAAATCCTAGAAGAAAGTAATGAGCTATGAGATTCAGACTCTTTCACCAGAAATGGAACTAAAAACAAAGCAAGTAGCTCTCACTGGCAAAGAAAAATGAAAAATATAAAGCTTGCCAAAAATGGTCACCAAAAAAGCAGGCAAACATAATAATAAACTCAGGAGGTCAAATGTACTGTCTTCAAATAATTCTATGATTCTAAAGATTTAGAAATGTTATATACAACCATGTCTTGGAATTTGCAATAGATCACACTTTATGTTATGCAAATTTAAAATACAAGGTCAGGTGTACCTAAGGTTGAGATGTTGCTCTACTTTTTATGTGGCCTTGGGTTTCTGAGCTCTCTGAATCTTGGTTACCACATCAGTAAAATCAATATTGTACTCCAAATAGTTGAAGTGAGGAATGAATAAAATGATTTTGCAAACATTAGCACAGTGTCTGACACCTATTTAACATGAAATAAAGAATAGCTGTTTTATGCACAACATAATTAAATACTAATCGAACCCTGTATGAACCAGGCACTATTCTATTTACTTGATACATATTGCCTCATTTAATCCTTCTAATGCCCTATGAGGTAGGCACAATTATTTGCACATTTTTCAGATGAGATAGCTGACACACATAAAAGTTAAGGCATTCTCCCAAGGTTACACAGATGGTAAGTGGGAGAATTGGAATTCAAGCCCAGGCAACAGGCCCAAGAGCCCACACTCTAAATCACTGTACTTTAAATAAATATGTTTGCAAAATCTTAGAAGTGGAAGCCAGTTTAGAAATAATTTAGTACAGGCCATCATTTACAGGTGAGGAATGTGGGGCTCCGAGACTAAGTCAGAATCACCAGTGAGTGGAGAGACTGACCCACGAGAAGAAACCAGGTCTTTCTCTGTGTCCATACCTTCAGCTTCCCTCTGTACTGAGAGCTTCCCCCTACCCTCACCCTGCCCCACTGATACATATTTATTGGGTTGTCCAAACACTTTCAAGAGAGCAAACAAAAGAATGTTTTGAGAGACGGTGTTATATGGTTTAGATAGTTTATATAATTTAATAAAATAAATTAAACCTTACTTGTAGGAAACAGTAAAGCAGAAGGGAAGAGAGAATAGAGGAAGTGAACAAAATTAAAGCTAGTGTTGATTACCTATCATATTTCCAAATGTGGGGAGGTATGGCTATTAGCTTTTCATCCCCACACCATCACTTCCTAGGTCTTCATTAATATAAAGAAACAAGAGGAAAAACTACAGAAACCTTTAAAATTGGGGACTTTTTTTTTTTTTTTTTTTTTTTTTTTTTTGCCTATGGGTGGTTTGGAGCTTATGTGTTCAGTTTTCCTTAGTTACCACTAGTCTCCAACTAGATGTGTAACATTGCTACTATGGTCTTTTATTAGAATATCTCAGTACCAATCACATCATACAATTTCTTCCTCACAACTATCCTGGAAGAGACAAGGTAGAGATTCAATTTTCACCTTTTGTTGAAGAAGAAAGTGAGGCTCAAAGAAGGTAGATGAAAAACATGCCAAGCCCTTGCACTTGCATTGTGATGTTCACAGCCTTTTTGAGAAATGGTTTCTCTGATCACAAACTCTTTTCTTTTTCCCAAGTGTGATGGCCCTTGGCCCAAGAATGAAGTGTAATTCACATCTACAACTACCTCTGTATACCACATTATAGTTTTTTGTCTCCATCCTATTGATGATAAAGATGAAAAGAAAAATAGACGAGCATCACTCCCTCTAAAAGGTGACTTTTGGCGTTATGGGGATAAGACTTATGTGGACTTTGTCACAACAGGGGCTAGTTTTCAATTACAACTTTATTAGGTAGGTATATACCATAAAGTAGATTCAACTCAAACCTAATCTACTCTCAGTCCTCTGAGGAGCAAGTTATAAGGGATATAAGATCAGAGAATCAAATTTCAGAACTGATCCTTTTTTCCCAGAACCCAGAGACGTCAACAGTTTTTGGCAGATTTGCCCTAAACTCCTGGTTGCTTAGATAGAGGTAAAGAGTTGCTATGTGAGAAAGCGTTAACATTCAAGATTGTTTTTGGCCCTTAAAATAGGTTTCTTTTGGTTTGACAAGTTAATTATTTAAATCATTTTTATATGGCATGGATATTAGTTAGGGTACAGGCTAAGTTGCTTTAATAAGGACACCCCGTAAAAAACTTAAAACTTCTTTTTCTGTGCATGGAATTCAGACAGGGTAGATTATTTCAAGATGTCAGGGCTTCAGCAGTAAAGACTTGAATGTCTGGGGGTGACTCAGATGACTGGGGGCAGGAACAATCTGGAACAGGGATTCTTATCCTTTTTTTCCCACGGACCCCTTTGCCAGTCAGGTGAAAACCAGGGACCCATTACTAAGTCCACACTATACTCTGTATTATTTAATAAATGTATCACACCCACACCAATATGTCCCCACAAGAATAATATTTTTTTGAGTTTCAATTCAAGCTCACAGACCCTTTGTTAAGAACACCTGATCTGGAGGCTTCTTTACTGACATATCTGGCACCTGGGCTGAGATTACTTGAAAGTGGGGTTCAACTGGGCCTGCTAACCAAGCAAGTGAAACTGGCACCACTCCAGGGGGCTTGGTCCTCACACAGCAGGGTGGCTGGGATCCAAGGGGGAGAATCCTGAGAATGAGCAGTCAAGAGTACTGGGTAGAAGTTACATGGCTTCTCCTGACCAAGCTTTTTGCCCTACTTTATTGGTCAGAGATGTCACAAGCCCTTCAAAGGTGAGGACATCAATTCCATCTTTTGATGCCATGTTTTAAAACTGCTACAAGGGGCTTAAATAAATAAACACTGCAAAGGTGAGCATTCCAGGGCTGGGAGTGGCTCTTGTCTTCAACCTGTGATTTCTGAGGTTGTTCTAATTGTCACCATTTTCTAGGTAGCAGAAAGGGAAGAGTCCAGGGCAAGCATCTGTAAATAGGTGATTTGGAAATTGTGTACTTCAGAGCCTTTCACACCTCATCTGCTTGAACTCAGTCACATAGCTTCACAACAGTAAGTGAGCTTGGGAGAACAGCCTGGAGTGTGCGGGGTGTGAAGGGATGCATGTACCTAGCTGAAAGCTGGGGGATTCTATTACTGAAATAAGAATGGAAGAAGGGATTCTGGGGGACAGAGAGCCTCATTCTGCCCCTCTGTCCCCTAAATTCCACACATGCTCTTCTTTCTTTTAATAGAACACACTCTCCTCTCTCAAAATCCCCTTCAGTTTCTTCATGCAACATGAAGTCAGGATTTCTGGGTGAGCTCCATCAGCCTGGCCATGGTTCCCCCTGGCCTGGGAGATGACAAACAGAACCAAGCAAAGTGTACAGATGGCAGAACACACAAGCTGGCTCTGAACAACTCACCTCTATTACATGACAGAGAAATAAACTTCTATTTTTCAACCCACTGTATTTTTTCTGTCATTTCTTTGTTACAGCAGCTTACAAGTACAGCATATATCACAAAAACCCTTGAATTTTCTATATTTATTTTAGTTTTATAGATAATAGTAACTGCTTAAGAAACAAGACTATGTATTTTAGCAATTTAGGATTCTCATTTATCTCCTTCAATGATCTTAACACACGCTATAACATAAAGCACAGAGAAGAGCAGATGGCCTAGAAAAAGAATCGAAGCAAATTTGGCACTCATTGTTACTGTCATTGCCACTGTTATCTTCTTTTGGGTTTAAATGGAAAAACAATCATTTTTATCAGTTTTGGGAAATTTCCCTATAGGCATAGGGAAACCCAGGAGTGTCCTGAGATAAGGATTGCCCTGCTCCTTGTCTCATCAGCTGATGGAACCACCTGAATGTCACAGGTAGAACAATTAAGTGAGGATTATATATCTATCAACCAACTTCTCCATCTCCTGCACAACCCCTTGCCATGCAGGGCCAGTTCAGATGCTGGCAACATGTGGCAAGATTCTGTTTATTTTGTGGAAGTGTTTAAATGTTTGTTGTTTCTTTCTAAATTCCTCTTATGTTTTGTTATCTTAAATTTCTGAAATTGAAATTGTAACAGCAATACCTCATTTATTCGGATGACTTAGGTAAGGGATAGTCCTGTTTACTAGAGTTTGATAAAATAAAAAAGATACTTTTTTATTTCAAAAATTGGCCTTGAAAAATATTTAGAAATTATTGCATCAGCGTTCCATACGGAGCCAGTTTGCGACCCTTGCTCTAAACCTGTATGGCGTGGTTTAGACCTTGCTCTAAACCTGTATGCTGGGTGGGTCTGTTTAGAGTCTGGTAACACCAGCACCAAAGTGCCTTTCCATAACCAACTTAACCCAAGAGAAAAAGACCATCAAGAAGCACAGGCCAAGTTCTGAAAAAAAAAAGGATTTTCAGATTGTCCTCCGGTGCAGTCTCCATGAACTCACACTGAGTCCTACAGCAGGAGAGATGCAATAAAAATAGCAAGAAAAAAGATCTGGGAAATTTTAAACACGTGTTTGGCTTTCAAACATGAGATGGTTCCAGCAGCACAGACGTCAGCACCCCTCACACTGGGCATCTGTAGTTTCTGCCTAAACTTCAGTGGACATCATTATCAGTAGACATTTTAGTTTGCTAGGCTGCTCAAAGTGGATACCATGAATTGGGTTGGATTTTAACAATGGAAATTTATTAGCTTACAGTTTGAGACAAGTCAAGGCATCACCAAGGCAATGCTTTCTTCCTGAAGACAAGATGCTGGCAATTCTTGGGTTCTTTGCATATGGTGACATCTGCTGCTGTCTCCCTTCTCTTCTAGGTTTCTTTGCTTTCAGCTTCTTGTTTCCATGGTATTCTCTCTCTCTCTCTCCCCATTCCATTTATAAAGGACCCCAGGAAGAGGATTAAGACCTCTCCTGAATGAGGTGGGTCACACTGTACCTGAAGTATACTCGTCACAAGGTCCTACTTCCTACTTACAATGGGCCCACACACAGAGAAATGGCTTAATTTTAAGACCACGCCTTTCTGAAGTACATATGGCTTCAAACCACCACAGTGGGGAACACATTAATATCTTGAGAGACACTGAGACTGGAAAGATTATGATTATTCTTCCACATGGAAATGCAAGAAGAAGACTACTAAATGGCTAAATCAGTGAAAGAAAAAAAATTAATTCTGATTTTAGCATAAAAATTACATGAATATATATTCTTGGAATAACAAACATCAAAGTATTTACAAAAGTTTCTCTGCTGCCTCTGCTTTGTTAGTATCCAGAGCATGTGCTGTGTAATTCAGTCCTGAGTGGGTGGTGGTTGATCTGGGATGGAGAGCGTTGGATATTAGTACTACTGGTACAGATGCTACCTTGCGCAATGCGGTGATCCCATGCCACCAGAAGGCACCAGTAGAGATAGAAAGAACAGCCAGGACAAGCTGGAACAGGAGCGGAGAAGCATGGCAGGTACCATAGGAGGTTATGCCAGAACTATTTGGGAGGAATTTGTGAGACATCTAGAGTTTCTGCAGTGCAGATTAGAGAAGAGAGGAAAACAAGTTTATAATAATAATTATGCTTCTATTCATACTTCCAGGTTGATGTGATCTAGGTTGTATATTTATAATTACATATTATGTGCATGAGATAGAAGATACAGTATATTACAAAGAATTGAATCCTTAATGATTGAAAGTCTTGACACACAATAATCAGAAAGTTTTAAACAATATGCGCATTATAAAGTAGCATAGACATTTAATGAGAAGATGGAGACAATTGGATTTAATGTGTGACATGCCATAACATGTCCTAAAAGTGTTTTCTGTCATTTTGCTTTTGTTCTTATTGTTCAGGGAAGCCAACAATATTTCTGTTTACTGTTAATTGCAATTTTTTGGCATACTAAAATTTCAGTTCAATTCAACAAACATTTATTGAGCATTTATAAAGTGTTAGGCAAAATTCAAGGTGTTGGAATACTGATGTGATTAACACACAGTTTCTGTTTGCAAAGTCTTCTTATATTATATATCATATTATATTGCATTATATTATATTATATTATATTATATTATATTATATTATATTATATTATATTATATTATATTATATTATATTATATTATATATTATGAGAAAATATACAGATAAGCCAAAGGTTAGAGACAACTATGTTAAATTCCATCATATATAAACAGAATAAAATGGAAGTAAAATAAAAGCACATAGAAAGAATAATTAGTTATTTGGCAGATGTGGAGATATGATGAGAAAACACTTCTAAAAGGAAGCATTTTTATGATAGATCTGTACTGAGGTAAAATATAGAAGTCAGCCAGACAATTACATAGGCATTAGGGACCATGGGATCATGAACAAAGTCATAGAAGTATAAAGACATTTAGTCTGTTGAGAGACTGAATGTGGGTTGGTGTTGTTAGAATGAAGGAATTTGGAATTTTGAGAGGTTACACAGAAGTGTGGCAGGGTCCAAATCACAAAGGAGTTTAAACTCAATACAGAAGGAACGAGGAGCTACTAAAGAAGTGAAGCAAATGAGTAGCACAATAGTATTTGCATGTTGGAAAATTCACTCTGGCAGCTGTTTGGAAGCTAGATTGGAAACTATTAGAGAAAGTTAATCAAGAAGTGACAAGAATTTCAAGTAAGGGCATGGCAACTACGGTAGAAAATGAAGAAAGTATTTCAGAGTTAATATTGAGGAGAAGGAGAAAGGAATTTATTAATTCTCACTTTTCTGGAAATTGGTGGTGCCGATAATTAATATAAGAAAAGCTAAATAAAATATTACAGATTAATCATTTAAAAGAGAACCTGGCACATAAAAAGTGTTCAATAAGGATTATATATTATCGACTTAAATGAACAGCAGTTTTTATTATTCTGATCTGAACTTCCCCAGAATGGTTGAAAGAATAGTCTTAATATCACCTTCTATATCTTTAGAAAGTGAATTGAAGGTTAATAAATGACCTCAGTAGAAACTGTATTCATTTCAAAAAGGGTTTGATACAGGTGAATGTGTTATATTTGGTTTAGGAAAAGGGAGATCTTTTCTAGCTTTAAGGGAAAAGTAAGTACATTCAGTATTTTTTAAAGTATATTCAGCTGGGAGAAATTTTAGCTCTGTAACATTGTTCACTATATACAACCAGTTTTTCCAAGCAATGCAGATGCAATCAGCCTCACACTAAACCAACTTTGTGAGGGACAAAGGGGAGAGATCATAAAAGCCGGAAACCGAAACAATCCAGACTCAAATACAATTGATAAGTTTGAATTGCAAGAAACTGAGGGAGATATTTGTCCTTTGGGCTTTCTTGTAATGCATTCCAAACCAGAGCAAATTAACTTGGAGAGTCAGCTCATCATGTGCAGGAGAGAATGTGGTCCGAATTCCCTGTGGTCAAAAAGAAGGAAGGGAAATTTCTGAAAATAAGAAATTAAAAAATAAAAGACGCCAAAACAAAAGTCCCAAGTCAAAACAGGGAAATAGGACCCTGGCCACTTCTCTGAAATAATTCCTGCCTGTGTATCTTATGCTGAAGGAAACAAATCATACCTGTGACAAGATAATTTAAGAGCTGTAGCTCCCCCTGCTACAGGATACTCAGCTTAGCTTCTGTACTATAAAGCATGACCTGATTCTTTTACTTGACTTTCTAGATACTTGTGTGCCTTCCTCTTATTAGTCAAGATTCTTTTTCAAAGCTTTGTTTATGTATTAGATTACAGTTTGTTTTTTTAAAAGATGCTTAGATTACATAAATGTTACACAGAAAAATATACTGATTCCCATATGCCCCACTGTTTTGAATATTATGTCTATTAAAGTGCAACAAGCCAGCCTAACATGACACCATTTTCTTTTCTACATGCATGTACAATATGCATTTGATAGATTCATTTCTGACTGAACTTTACTAAAAATATAGATATGAAAGATAAAAGTGACAAGGTACAATGTGGAGGATATGGAAGGGCAAAAGTATAAAGAGATACTAAGGGCATTTTTCAATCTTTTAACATAACCTCCTATACAATGCAGAAAAAAATATGTACATCTTTTGGAGAAAACAGAATAAAAACAAAAAACTCACTACATAGTACATTTTGCTCTCAGGAAACCACCCACACTTCTTGATTTGGAAATATATCCTTAGGGTATTTTGCCAGAAATAATTTATCCTTATCCATGTTCATATATTCAAGGAATTCTTTTCCTCTCTACTTTAGAGGCATAAAAAAGAATATGTCTTTTGAGACATATTCTTGGTGCCTATGCTCTAATGCATTTTTTCCATTGTCAAAATACAAATTCAGTATTATTATCTTTGGCCTCTCAGAAAATTGGTCTAAGTGGAGTCCAGGGGTGTTGACTAAAGATGCCTTCTGCACAGCGACAACCTTAGCTACCAGGTTGCTATGACCTCAGGCTAACTAACATGTCCTAATTCAGATTCTAAACTCCTGAGAGAGAGAGAATAGAATGGGAAGAGCTTAGGTCAGCCCTGCTTCTCTGGTCCATCCACCTATGGCCAAGGGTGGGTTTGGATGTGGGAAAAATAGCGTCATCTACTAAAAACCAGAGGAGGTTTTCGGGAAGTGTGGCTCTATGTTAAGTTTATCCCCCAATAGGATTAAAAGGAATCAAGGAAAGAAATTGGAAGAGATATAATTGTAATGTGATTAAAACCCAAAAACAACAGTCATTGAATTACTCTCCAACCTTGAGGTCACAGTATAGTGACAAAGACAAAATAGAAAACCTAAAGGTATCTTACCTCAGCTACCGGACAGATAGCTTATTCTTTACCTAAGGTCAAGGGAAGGCAGGCAAGCTTGATGACACCATTCTGCTCACAAAGCCAATGCCATTTGAAATGGGAAAATGACAGTTCCATATAACCATGTTCTTCTGCTGATTTTTTCAATGCTTTTCTTTTTTAAAATTTATTTATTTTAAAGATTTATTTTATTTATTTTTATCCTCCCACTCCCCTCTCCACCCCCCCACCCCCCACCCCCATTGTTTGAGCTTGCTGTCTGCCTCTGTGTCTGTTGTGTACTTGTCTTCTTTTCAGGAGGCACTGGGAACTGAACCAGGGACCTCCCATGTGGGAGGGAGGTGCCCATGGCTTGAGCCACCTCCACTCCCTCAGTGCTTTTCTGAGCATGATATATACTCAAATTGCCAAAACAATATACCATAATTAACCTTTTTTGGTATCCAATCTTTCTCAGATAATAGCACTGGATATAAATTAATACCAAAATTTTGCATGTCACCAAAACAATGGGAATTTATTAGCTTACAGTTTGAGGCCAGGAAAATGTCCAAATCAAGGCATCATCAAGGTGATGCTTTCTTCCTGAAGACCAGCTGCTGGTGATCCTTGGCTCCTCTGTCACTTGGTAAGAAACATGATCTGCTGGTCTCTTCTGGGTTTCATTGGTTTCAGCTTCTTGCTTCTAGGGTCAAAGGGTCCTACTTACAATGGGTTCACACCCACAGGAATGGATTATATTTAAGAACATATTTTTCTGGAGTACAAACAGCGTCAAACCACCACAGTAACCCAGAAATGGACCCACAAAAATATGTCCAACTAATTTTTGACAAAGGTGCAAAAGCAATTTAGTGGAAGAATGACAGTTTTTTAAACAAAGGGTGCTAGGGAAATAATACATTCATGAGCTGAAAAATAAATGAAAATATTTTTGTAGAAATGAAGGACAGATTAGTGCTTGTCAGAAGTTGGGGATGGGAGAAGAGAGATTGAGAGGGAAGTAGGTGTGGTGAAAAAATGGCAACACATGGTAACTTGCATAATGGAACTGTTCTGTACTGTAATTGTGGTGGTGGTCACATGAACATTGTATAGTAGTAAATATAAATACACACTTATACAAAAATGAGTGAAGGTAGAACTAGGGAAATATTTAAGGTTAATGGATTGTTTCAATGCCAATTTTCTGGTTATGGTATTGTACGATGGTTATCCTAGATCAGGGATTCTTAACCATTTTTTCTTCCATAGACTGCTTTGCCAGTCAGGTGAAAACCATGGACCCCTTACTAAGTCCACACTATACTGTGTATTATTTAATTAATATATCATACCTGCGCCAATACATCCCCACAAGAATAATGTTTTTTTAAAATTTCAGTCCAAGCTCATGGACCCTTGGTTAAGAACCCCTGTCCTACATGATACAATAGGGGGAATCTTGGTAAAGTGTGTATGAATATCTCTGCAGCATTTCTTATAACTGCATGTGAAATTCAATTATCCCAAGATAAGATGTTTTGAAGAAATATAAAACTCATTTCCTCAGGGGGAAAAATCTTTAGCAATGTTCTAGAAGAAGAAAACAGAAAATGCTTAATTTGTATGTATATGACATAAAGCACATCTATACTAAGCTCAATTATAGATTTATAAACTGGGTGGTACCTAAAGTAAAAAGTACCTTTTGGTACACTGGAAACTCTAGCCATTCACTGGTTTCTATTTTCAATGTCACTGTTCAAATTTATGCCAATTTTATAACATCCCTGGTCTATGTTATCCTCCCCCATCTTTCCTGGTTTAGTTCACACTTCCTGTTGAATATGACACTATCCAGCTTAATTTTTTAAATAGTTTTCCCTTTACTACTAAGCAAAGCTCAAACTCCTCAAACCATTATTCAGAACTCTTTATGATTTGATCACAGTTTGCCTCCTCTCCCTATAAATCCTATTTCCTACTGTATTTCTTTGAAATACATCATAGAATTTTTCCATCTCCATGCTGTTACATATAAAGTTTTTTTTTTTTTTTTTGCTTGTAATGTCTTCCTTTCTATCTCTGTTTATTGAACTTAAAGCTCAATTCACACATTATCTATTCTTTACTGTTGCCCTTGTATCTTCCCAAACTCTCTCTATATTCTCATGGCATTTAGTTTGTTTTTCACATGGTATTTGGCTTATGCTAATTTATACTGCATGTGTAGTCATGTTTTAACTCTCTTTAACATAGTCAATGCTTTGAAGTTTGGGGATATGTCTAGTATATCTTTTCACCACATTTATGTATTATAATGATATTTTATTGATGATATCAACTATACATTTGGTACATGGTATAAAGTCATTGGCAAAATATACTTAGGTCTTTGTGTCATAGAACATACAGCTAAACAGGCAATAAATTATCAAAGAAATAAGTAATTACAAAATGTAAAAGAAATGAACAGAGACCTTAGTCAAAGAATAACAGGAAGGAGACCCATTTAGAATGAACAAGGAAGGTCTCCCCAAGGAAAAGACATTGAATTGAGAGCAGCAAGATGAGAGGGGACCTACTATAAGGAGAGCCTAGGGAAGAACATTCCAGACAGAAGGGACAGCATGAACAAAAACCCTAAGAGGAGAAAATGTGAACACTTGGAATGTTCTGGAAACTGAATAAGAACCTCTATTAGCCAGGGTTCTCCAGTAAAACAGAGCCAATAGGAGATAGATAGATAGGTAGATAGGTAGGTAGGTAGGTAGATAGATAGATAGATAGATAGATAGATAGATAGATAGATAATGTTATATACGTCAATATTAAAAGATTTAGTATAGGAATTGGCTCATGCAACATTGGAGATTGATAAATCCAAATTCTATAGGTTAGGCCACAAGTTGAGAATTCTGATGAAGGTTTCAATGAATTCTCCTGGAAGAAACTGGCTGGCTGAAATAGAGAACTTCTTCCTTTTGAACTGCTTAAATCATCAGCTTCCCTTTTAAGGTCTTGCATTGATACAGTAAGACATCTCTCATTGCTGAAGGCAATCTCCAATCAACCCTTGATGCAATCAACTAATGATTTAAATCCACAAAATACCCTCATCAGGCCAGTCTTTGCTTGACCAAACTGGAGACCATAAACTACCCAAGTTGACACATGAACTTAACCATCACAGAGCCCATATAGTTGGGGTGGGGGGGAGGTGGGGGGAGGTTGCACCAGATATTGATGTTAAAAAAAAAAAAAAAAAAAGCAGGACTCAGATTATTTAGGGCTTTAGAGTCCATGATAAAAATTTTGGATTTTATGCTAGGCAAAGGGAACAGAAGAAAGGCATACTTCAATCTGTATGTAAAAACTCATGAAGCCTCTTGTGTGGAGAAAGAATTGAAGGTTGGAACACAGGAATCAGGAAAACTGTTAGAAGGCTAATGCTCTATTGAAGTAGTAAAGGAGAGAAAGTAGATGCAATGGAGAAAATGCATAGTTTTGTGATACTTTATGAAAGAAAACTGGCCAAGCTTTCGATATATTTGATATATCTCTGAGCACCTAAGTGATTAATGATTAATTCTGGTCTAGAAAAACAAAAGAGGAATAGGTAAAAGAATTGATAATTCCATTTCTGACTTCTTAAAAAGTAAGCAGAGAGCAGATATAGCTCAAGTGGTTAAGCACTTGCTTCCCTCAGTGTTTGAGCACCTGCTTCCCATGTAGGAGATCCTGGGTTTATTCCCTGCTACCTCTTTAAAAAAACATAAGTAGAGGATTCGAAGAAGATGGTGTTAAGATAACTCTGCTGACCATCACTCCCAACTCCCATCCAGCTGTTAATTTGCAATCTGAATGTAACAGCTGCTGGGGCCTGAAGACAGACAAAACTGGAGAGTGGGAGCCAAGTGTATCAAGTCCTGCTGAGGTCATGATGGAAAATGCTGGTGTGGATTTCCTCCCCTCCACCAGGTTGGACAACAGCCTTGGGTATGGGAGTTTTTAGAGAACAACATAATATTGGGGAAAATCTATGAACCACTCCAAAGCAAGAGAAAGATTGCTTCTGAAAGGATCTTCTGGTCTACCTGACCTCTGGGGGAAAAAAGTACAATGTCTGGCAGAGTCCTCTCTACTTCCAAGTCTGGGAGAGTGTTTTGGTCTCTTCTGAGAGAAGAAGAATGGATGTCAAGTATGCAAACAGTGACATCTGCTATAGCAAGTAATCTTTCAATATGCATATTTAATTTTGAATGAATAAATGTCTTATATGATAAATAATGTTCTTAAAATAGAAAAGACATTTAAGTGGAAGGTTGATAAAATCAAGACTATCTAGAGTTACAAGTATAAAATTACCTCAACCAAAATCTAGAATATCTAGATTTAAAAGTATCAAACCACCTCAGCAAGTCCTCAACAACTGCACTGTTAGTGTCTCTATGTTAAAGATGAAGAAACTGAAGCAGAGAGTAAATAACTTACCCAAAAGTCACATAGCTACTAGGTGGTGTAGCTGAGTTTTGAACTCAGACAAACAAAACCCATTTATAAATTGCTTACAGCAATAAAAATAAAAATTGCTTACAGCTGATGGCCCTGAAAGGCAAGTCATTTAATCTTCCTAAGATCTTCAGGATATCATCTATAAAGTGTGATGTGTGGATTAGATGATTTTATGGTCTCTTCCAACTCCAGCATTCCATTAGTCCTTAAATAAGTGAATTTTATGAAATTGACATAGGAATCATGACCTTTATGAGGTAGATTTAATAAAATTTAAAATGTCTTAAATTTGACTGTTTGCCTTCATATTTAATAGCAAAACTTTAGTCACAATGTATAGCATTAAGAAGGATTCTATCAACATTTACAATCTTTAAATGAACCAACAGATGCAGAGGAGGTCTTTCTTCCGTGGTGTGAAACTAACATACTTTTTTTTTTTTTCCAAATGAAGACTATCAGCCAAATAAAACATGAATCAATATGAGGCTGACATACCTAAATGGTATGAATAATGGCCTGAATTAGTGGGAAAAAATATATATTCAGCATTTAGTAAAATTTTTTGTGATGCTTATATTGGAAACAAGTTTACCTTGCTTCCTGATAATGCTTTACTGAAAAATAAACATGTAATAGCAAAAACAAGTAATCAACTGTCCACAAATAAAGTAACAATTGATTATGATACTAAAAGGTTATGAATTAATATGTAATAAGTATGCATTACTTTTTCTTAGCTAATTTCCTCGAGGGGGGGGGTTAAATCTTTTAGAAATAATTATAGATTCACAAGAAGTTGCCCTTCACCCAGTTTCCCGTAATGGTTACATCTTATGTAATTATAACATATTATCAAAACTAGAAATTTGACATCAGTACAATGTATGTATAGTTCTGTTAAAACAGTTCATTTTAAACCTTAGAAACTTTCAATTCTTTATAATTAAGATGGTTTCCCAACTAAGCTTTTTGGCTGAAATTTTCACACTTGGCTGAAATTTTAACAGTATAAAGTCTGTTCTTGAATAATGGCTTACTTCATGCTCTTGTTCCCACATTTAGCACTGTTTAGAAGATATTTTCAGCATTAGCTAAAGGATATACTCATTTGTCCAAGAGCTAGATTTTATCCTATTTTTATAGGTAAAGTTGCAACAAAGCAAAGAAGTATTTGAGAAGTCCATAAAAACATTTAAAAAATGACAGCATTAGTACTGAGAATGTTCCTACTGAAGTCAGAACAGGTTTCCAATTCTATTTCCTCGAAATCTACAGTTTTCTTTTCCTTTATCTGCTTGTTTTGTAATAATAAACTTTATTTTTAGAGAAGTTTTAGATTTACATTTACAGAAAAATTATGCCAAAAGTATAGGGAATTCTCATATAGCCCCACCATGTACACACGCCCACACACATACTTTCCCGTATGATTAACATCTTAC
This sequence comes from Tolypeutes matacus, assembly GCA_026826555.1. Taxonomy (NCBI): domain Eukaryota; kingdom Metazoa; phylum Chordata; class Mammalia; order Cingulata; family Chlamyphoridae; genus Tolypeutes; species Tolypeutes matacus. The sequence continues at coordinate 5,787,473 of JAKSZT010054457.1, forward strand.
ATCAGCATGGTATATTTGTTACAAGTGATGAACAAGTATTGAAGCATTGCTACTAACCAAAGTCTATACTGTACATTATGGTTTATACTTTGTGCTGTACAGTTTTATTAGTTTTGAGAAATGTATAATGTCATTTGTCTGTCATTGCAGTATCATACAGAATAATTTAACTGCCTTAAATATGCCCTGTGTTCAACTAGTTATCCCTCCCCTTCCCTTCTGAACCCCTGGCAATCACTATCTTTATATTAATGTTACAGGTTCTTCCCTTTTTTTAAAAAAAAATATATATTTTATTTTTATTTCTTTATCCCCTCCTTGCTGTTTGTGCTCGCTGTGTCCATTTGCTGTGCGTTTTTCTGTGTCTGCTTGTCTCCCTTTGTTGCGAGGTTCTTCCCTTTTGACACAAGATAATACAATAACAACAAAACTATTTTGGTCCATGGTTATACTCTCCCCTTACGTTTGTTCATTCCTCAGTCTTGAGGGATTTGGGGTGATGTCCACTCTGATTGCTTCAGGCTGAGAGGGGACTTAAACTTTTGGGGTAGAGGGAAGGAATTGTCTTATCTGCAGTTGTAGGTACCCCTTGTCTTTGGGGATGGGACTTGTCCATCATCATCATCATCTTATTGGTTGTCAAGGGCAAACCCCAAGAACTAGAGAGTAGAAAGAAGCTGGCTACAACTATGCTGGATTCAGGGCTCAACCAAGCATATGAACAATCCAAAGATTTAAGTCTCTGAGAGATATATTTAATGGGAATATTGAAAATTATAGGTTCAAATAAAAGTAGAAGAATCATGAGTAGAGGTATTATAAATGAGTATAGTTATTTTCTATTGGGGAAATAGATTATCATATAGTTCCAGATAGGGCCTGCTGAAGGACTGTTGATTTCATGAGGCTGTGCACCTTGCCTCTGGTGTCTGGATGTCCCTAGAGCCATTAGGAGAACTCTTGCTTGAAGCTTTGTTTACTGTGGCAGTTAGTGACATCTGTCTGAGACCTGTATAAGCGTAACCTCCAGAATGACCTCCCAACTCACTTTGAAATCTCTTAGCCATAAAAACTCTTTTTATTTAATGTTTCCCCCTTTTGGTCAAGGTCTTTTTTCCAAATGCATCACTGGTTAGCACTCAGTAATAATCTTTCAGTGTCAGGGAGGCTCACTCCAGGAGCCATGACCCATGTTCGGGAGAAAGTAGTGTATTTATTTGGTGAGTTTGGCTTAGAGAGAGGCCACATTTGAGTAACAAGGTGGTAAGTCTTAGGCGTTAATTATAATTAGGCTAAGTTTCATTTTTATAGGAATAAGATTCAAAGTACAAGCATTAAGATCGAGAGCTTGACCTGTAAACCTGTTTTCTTTTATTAGGCACAGCTTATATATTCCAGAGATTTTTGCCATTTTATTTAAGAAAGTAGCAGGATTTCCCCAGGATGGAAATTTAATATTTTGTTAGCTTCTCTGTGGGCCTCTATCTATCGAGAAAACATACCTATAACAACACAAATACATTCATATCCCATATATGTATGTTTTTTAAGTGCATTTTTCCCCATATATCACCCTACTATCAATACCCTGTAATAATGATGTACCTTTGTTATAGATCCTGAAAGAACATTTTTATACTTGTATTCTTAACCACAATCCTCGGTCACCCAAGAGTTCACTGAGTTACACAGTCGCCCATTTTATTCTCTAGCTTTCCTTCTGGCATCACGGATGGTCCAAAACTTTCCCTTTCAACCAGGTTCACATTCACACTTTAACACTCTTAATTACATTCCCATTGCTGCACCGCCATCACCTCCAACCATTTCCAAACCGTTTTAACTTCTTTTTCATCTTGTCTGCTTTAGTATTTGTTTTGAGTATTTTCCCTGTACACCCTGATCTCATGATCAGTCTTTCAAGCTTATTTTATTTTTATTGTTGGTCTCTAACTCTGATGGAAAAGGCAATACCTGGGTTCCTTCCCCCAGACAGATAGTGTTACTGATGCTAACTTCCCTCTATGGCATCTTGTGGAAGGACTATGTTGTAGAAAGTGAGTACAGTGGAACTTTAATTCCAACAGTAGTAGCAGCTAGTATGTGCTACTTAGACTTTGCTGAGCCCCCCTTTTTCCATCTCTAAAAATGTAAATTATAAGTTTAAGTATATCTAAGCTATTTTCTACTTTTAATTCATTAATTTTGTGATTTTCCAATTCAGTTGGGGCATACAAATTCAATCCCAGCAACCATGGTCCCTGGCATCCCTAGGACGTTATCAACAGAAGCATAGTTCCATTTCTTTGAAAGGATAAGTTGATGGGTTCAAAGAATCTATGATAGCATGGATCTGGGCCAGAGCATCTTCTCAGCTATGGCTTTCTGGCTAGGCCATGTCTCTAACATTTGCACACTCCAGGCTAAGCAGCCTTTGCCAGGTTGCAAGTTGTGTCAGAACACAGGCAGCAGCAAATTGAAATTCCACTGCTCTGTAGCCAAAAACCTAGGATAATTGATGATGCGTGGTATAATAAGCACATGACATTTTGAGTCAGACCTTGGCTTGAATCCCAACCCATCCCTCACTAGTTTATGTTATAAGTAGATAAGTGGATTAAGACCGAGGAAGGAGCAGAGCAGGTGAAATCTGGACAGAATTCTAAGAACAATCAGATACAGTTTTATTATCTGCCCCATTTTAAACTGCTTTCTGGCAGAGTGGGGGTAGCTCAGTGGTTGAGTGCCTGCTTCACATGTACGAGGTCCCAGGTTCAATCCCTGGTACCTCCTAAAAATTGAAACAAACAAACAAACAAACTGCCTTCTGGCCAGGGTGATCCTGGATCCAGAAGTGTGATTTCCAGCCAGGTAAGAGTCAGAAGCCTAAGAGGGAATCCTACCGTTAAAGAGAGAATTCAAGAAAAGGTAGAATGACCTTATGACAGGTGAATGTAAGCGATGAACACAAATGAACATCATAGTCATAGATCTTCAGACTTGAGAAAAGACTGGAATTATGACCTGCTCTTCAATATCTTACAATATCTTGGCCAGTGGTTGTCTACTCTCTGTTTCAATACCCCCAACGGTGGATAACCCAACTCCTTCCAGAACAAACCATTTAATTTTCTGCTGTCCTAATTGTATAGCCATCTGTAAATAGTTCTTAATTTTCTTACATTTTTCTTGTGCAGTGGGTTTGAGTAGGAAGTAAAGAGGAGAATGGAAGAAAAAACAACAACAGTTCTTGCTGAAACTTGGCTTACTGTTTTGGTAATATAAGATTTCATTGCTTTTATTTGCAGGAATAATTTAATACACAAATCTATGAAGCAATTTTTGATGAGCATTTTCTTTCTTTTGGACTGATTTTGAACTATATTTTATTTCCTAAAATTTCACTTTATTATGACCAAGTTTTGGGAAAATGCCAGGACAAGTGGTTTCTTTTTTATATCTATTTTTCAAATACATGGCTTGATGTTTCCCCCAAGCACTTGCTTAAAGTGTGAAATTGTTCCCACAGCTCTGGTAATGCTTCTTAAATTTCTCATCAAAAACAAAATACAGAAGGTACTGTATTGAAGAAATAAGCTTTAATATAAACTGCTGAGCTTAGACAGAACCAGACCTACAATGTCTGTAATATTTGCAGGCTTCCAACACGGTTCATGGGACTCGTTTTCATCTATCCTCCAACAGGAGTGTTTTGTTTTGTTTTGTTTTGTTTTTACATCACTCACTGTTTCCTTAAACAGATAGGGACTATATCTGAGGACAATTAGAACGATTACAAATGTAGTGTCCATGTTTCAGAAGAATAATTTCTGTTGTCTGTAATCCCCCGTCCATTATATTTAATATCTAACACACAGTCATCAAGAACTTGCTTTCACCTTTTGACTATTCGATCTTTACACTCTAGAAAGACCAAGCTAGCATTATTCATTTCAGGGCACATGCAGCTAAGAAAGAGAGTTATAGTGAAGTTGAAGTGTTTAACCCTTAAGGAATTATCCATCTAGGAAATTAAAGTCATTTCAAGCCAAATCAGTGACGATTATCATAAAGCCATATAAAAAAACAACTATTAGTCAAATATGCTGAACTTTCCCTAAGAAAAATTACTAAGTTTAAGACCTGAGAACAAGGTAGTGCAGAGTTTGAGAGGGTAGGCTCTGGAGTCACAAAATTCTGCATTTGAATTCTGGTTTCACCATTGCTACTTATGGGACCATGAGCAAGTTCTCGCATTTGAATCTAAGCCTATAATTATCAGCTTCAAGACAAGGTTAATAAGGGTAGTTTGCCTCATTAAATTCTTATGAAGAATAAATGTGATAATACACAAAAATTATCTACTATAGCACTAGCACTTAGTGGACACCCAAAAATATTACGCACTATTACACTGTTTTTTATTCCTGTATTCTAGAATTTAAGCTTTTAGTTGGCTATATAATTAAAAGTTTTCCCATTGATGTAGTCTTTGCAGAAATGTTTCTAATCATTTCTCAGCTTTACCAGGCTCCATATGGGTAAGGTTTCTGGGAATAAATTACATGCTTCTAAAATAAGCCATAATTTCTTCAGGCTATTTAGGATGCCAGTTAGGTGTTTTGTCATGATTACCATTAAAGCATTTCCAGAAGTGTCAGGAATTCTATGGGGTCTTTCTGGACCCTTAGCCAATGGAAGGGAATATGTCAATTCATGTGATGATAGTGGTTTAAATGTGGCCACTGGAAATAGCTTCCTGGTGTTGAATCCCAGCTCTTCCAAGTATGCCAGTTTAATGTGCAAAATTCTCAGCCTCTCTGAGCCTCAGTTTCTCCCTTGTATGGCGGGGAGGATAAGAGTACTTACTTTCTGAAATTTTCATCAGATTAAAGGAGATAATATACGTTAGGCACTTGACATATATCAAGTGATAAATGTATGATAGCTATTATTATTGCACATGGGAAAAGAGTTAAAAACTGCTTTCATTTCAGGAAAGTGGTCAGTTTTGGTTTGGTAGGACCATGAGCCACTTATCAGAATAAAAAGAGAGTATATCTCTTGATGAAAGGTAAAAATCTAGAGGTGCTAGAAAGAACACCTCTATTTGCTACATAGTTCTTTTCAATTTCCCTGGATGGTGAAAGGTGAAGGATTCTATAAGTGTCAAAATAGATAAGGGGTGGTTTCCATTTACATTGTTGTGATAGCTCCATTTTCCATGTGCTCATTCATAATGTTCTCATTAAATGTGTAAATATGTTTTAGTTCTGACATAGTGTGTTCCAGGTTTTATGACCAAACCTGTTGCCATGCTGCCTATAGTTTTTGTTTTTTTTTTTATTTTAATAAGAATCCATTGATTATACTTTAATCAGATTCTTCTCATGAAAAGATTCATCTGAGAACCAACCAGAACTAAATAACATCCTATTCCTAAATACCCAAGACAATGAAGAAAGAAAGGAGAAGGGTCTCCAAAAGAAAAGCATGTTATTCAGAGAAATATTAATAATAGACTTTGAACTCAGGAAGTGGTGGGAGTGTAATTTATACTAAAATAAACATGCTGATTAATTAAAAACTCACTCACCATTTGCCTTGCTTGCATTGTTGGTTTCACCAGCATCAAAACTGTACTATTCTCTGATTTCTAGAGACTGTTTTATGAGATGTTTTGTTCCTGAAAAGAGTAGCCCCAGAATCACCAACCTCTTCCCACCAGATGACAATAAAAAAAATAACACACTGCATGGGTACTAACAGCTCTACATATGTGAATCATTTCAGCAGCAAATCAAATATATGATTTACCCTTTCAATTGCTAACCTCAAAATTTTAATATACTTAAATTTGATGGTTATAAACACTTCATGTGGAGTTTCCTGCTTAAGCAGGCTTTTTTAAGCATTTAAATTTTTTCTAAATATAACATACATATAGAAGATACAAAAAACATAATTGAAGAGCATAATGAGTAATTCATAAAGAGAACACCAGAATGAGAGAGAAAATATTGCTATACTCCTAGAGCCTTCCATCCCACTGTGTGTCTCGCCCATCCAGATCCCACTCCTTTCTTCTCAAGGGAACTATTCCTTGGCTTTATATCAATCACTTTTTTCTATAGTTTTCCCAATTGTGTATGCACCCCTAAAAATGTAGTTTAATTTTGTCTTTTTATGAAATTCTTATAAGTGGAATTATGCATAATGTATTATTATGTGTCTGGTTTCATTTATACAATATTATCTGTGGAAGATGTTAGAGTAGAGCCAGGGTTTATTTTTATTGCTGTAAAATATTCCAATCTATGAATAGACCATGATTACATATCCATTCCACTATCTTTGGGCATTTATATTATTTCTAGACATGTCAACTTGCTATAGACATTATTTTACATTATAATGTATCCCTGTCCACATAGGCAGGAAATTTTATGGTTTTGTTACTAGGACTTTATTAGATAAAGCCAAACCGTTTTTCAATGAGTTTATACCAATTTACCCTCATACTAACAAAGTATGAGATTTATATTATTATTGTTTTTGTCACTTTTATGGGTATTTAATGATGTCTTATTATAGTTTTAATTTGTCTTTTGCTGACTATTAATGAGTTTGAACACCTTTCACATGTTTAACAACAATATGGACTTACTTTTTTTGTGAAGTTCCTGCTCAGATACTTAGCCCATTTTTCTTTTGGGTTTTCTTCCTTCATTGATTAGTATTCTTTATAAAATCTGGATACCAGCCCTTGGTTATATATATTTGCAAATATTTTCTTCTCTTCTGTGACTTGTATTTTCAGTATTTTAATGTCTTCAACAGACAACAGTTCTTATTTTAATATAGTCAAATTTACTATTTTTCCTTAAAGATTTTTTTTTGTGTCTTATTTAAGAAACCTTTTCCTATCCCAAGGTCAAGAAGATAATCTCCTATAGTATCTTCAAATAGTTTTACAGTGCTATCTTTAAAATCTAAGTCTATAATCCACCTGGAGCTGTAAAAAATTTTTGTATGGTTTGAGATAAGGGTACAATTTCCTTTATTTATTTTTATTGTGGGTACCATTTCTTCATACATGTAACTATATTGAAAAGACCATCCACGACCATTGTTCTGAAGAGTAATCTCTGTCAATTATAATAATGATAAAATAAAATAGTAATGATAGCATTAATAGCAAATATGATGCTCGTTTTATATACCCAAGTATGTACTCATTTAATAAAAATGAGACTCTGTTTCTGGGCTCTTTTATGCTGGTAGCATAAAACTATGTGTTTATTTCTGCATCAATATTTTCTTAATTATTATAACTTTTATCTTCTTAGGAGAGTTTAAGTAATTACAATATAAAAACTTATTGATGTCATTATAGAATAGTAAAACACTAGAAAGCTTTTAGTCATGTTTAATAATTATTAATGGCCAATTGATGATCATAATCCATGTAAGATGCTTAAGTAGTCAAATTAAGAAGTCATTTCAAAAAGATAATTACTGGTTCTTGATAATCAAAAAGTATAATTTGAGAAGATGATAATAATAAAGAAGCAATGGGTTTTAACCAGGGTTACACAGCAGAATAAATTATAGCAGCTTTTAAAATTCACATATGGTGAATTAAATATAGTCCTTAGAATATCTGGGATATAGGCTAGATATGTATATTTTGATAAAGCTCCACATGTGATTCTGATCATTAACCATGCTGATGATTACTCCAAGTGTCAAAGTTGATTTTAAGTGCCAGATTCATCATCCACTAACTTTATGACTTTAAGCATGTTATTTCCTCACTTGTGAAGTAGAGATAATGACCTCTATTTCAAAGGGTTTTTGAAGACTGGCAGGCATCAATAAATCTTATTTATCATCCTCCTAATCTTGTTTTCTTGATCTGTAAACTGGAATTAATAATTATCTAGTACAAAGAATTCTCCAAAGTATCTAAATAAAGTAAATTACATGGAAGTGGTTTATGAACTGCAAAACATTATTTAAATATAAGATATTTTCATCTAAGAAGACATCAAGACACAGAGGGGCTAATGAACAAAGGATGGTGAATTTTCTAGTGCAAGATATGAATGCAAACCTTAGGAGATTTAGTGTCAGCATCTAAGTGACACCAAACATGGCAGGTTGTGCTGCTTCTGAGGCACCATCTACTTGTCTGCATGAACATTTGTCAGGTAATAGGAAAGGCAGTGGGGAGCAATGAGGAGGGGGATATTTCTTTAGCCCTAACATCAAGTCACCTATCCCACTGGACTTCCTAGGGCACCTCACATGTAGGCCGTGCCCCCATAATCCCCCTTGGCTTACATAGGCATTATATGGCAGCCATATCTCGTGCAAGAAATTGGAATGACATAGTCTTGTGGAACAAAACTAAGAAGGTCAAGATAGGTGAAACAATGACTAATTACATATCCACACAGATTTCAAGAGATCCTCTTCATCCTGTCTGAGAGACTGGCTTCTCTTCCCAAAACTGATGGTATGAGAGAGGTAGAATTTCCGCTTCGGGCAAATGGGTGTCTTATATAACTATCACGTTCATATTTCTATCTTATATATTAGATGTCTATAAAATCACATCCCTTCCTCAATCAACCAAACTCCTGAGCACTCAGCACTCTCCTAGGTGATGGTCATGTTTGTCAACAGCTGTGTTCAAGGAAGAGACATTCCATGAAAGATTGGACCAGAAACTAGTAAGCGAAAAAGAAACATGATTCCTGGATATGTTAATTTTTCCAGCACTATGAACATTAGCCAATATTTTGTCTGTAATTTTGTTGATTGCATCTGACCTGACCAGATGAGTTTCTTTTTAATTCTTCCTGTGATCTAGCAGCAGACTTTTGCTCCTAGAATTCTTACTTTCAAGGCTAAGTTCAGACGTCTTCCTCAAGAAGCTTCCCTCCGTCTGAAAGAGCTAAATACGTCCCAGAAAACTCTGAAAATACATTTAGGGTTACATTCACCAAATGCTATATATTAAAATGATGTATTTCTTTAAATATCGCAGCATTGAACTTGATGTCTCCCATGAGTAAGGGTAGCATTGTTTTATTCCCAGCATCATTCACAGAACTTGGCATCCTTTGGGTTACTCATTGAATGCTGGTTAAATGAAACCAAACTAATACTACCTTTTTGTTGAAACCCACTCTTCCACTATTCACATAAACTGATAGTGAGATGAGCATATTCTGCTACATAAAGATTTGATATAAACCCTTAACTTTATAGTTGCTGTCTTATCCCTTACACAACACTCTAAAACCAAGAGTGCTGTGTTAAACTGTTCAGAAACTTCACAAAAGCTATCTAAGCTACAGGAAGCATGAAAAAGAACTAAAAGAATTTCTTTAGATGCATAATTCTAGAACTGTTGCTATAACTTGAAACTGGAGGCAATTAAAGTATTTTCAAAGAACCAAGTTTATAATTTCCTCAAAAGAAGTGTTTGAACAAAACTCTTAAAGTTATAATAGTTTCCAGAATAATAACTTACTTTATTTTCACCCTGTTTTTCCTACTTTGATGACTTATTTCGAAGACACTCTAGTAATGCAGAGAGTATTTAAAGTATTATCATGGGCATTTAATTATAAATTACATTTTCTTTCAAGATGTGTCTTTTAAACTTTTGAGATATTCTTTAATTATAGTCGGGTACAATTTTTCCCTAAAGAAATACTTAAAAGGGAAAATGATATTTCCTTTAAAAAATTGCATTTTTTTCCAAAATTAACATGATTTTATTTAGCATTGAAAAATACAGACTTGTTTCATGGAAGTGATAGAGCTGCAAATTATCTATGCAATTTTTAAAACTTCTATTTAGTTGCTAGTTTCCTTTTTTATTTTAATTTTTATTTTTTAAAGATACTTAGATTACATAAATGATACATAAAAATGTAGGCGCTTCCCATATGCCCCACCCCCTACCCCCTCACATTTTGCCACATTAACAACATCCTTCATTAGTGCAGTACATTTGTTACAATTTATGAACACATTTTGGAGCATTGCCACTAAGTGTGGATTATTGTTTACATTATAGTTTAAACTCTCTCCCACATAATTTTGTAAGTTATGACAAGATATATAATGGCCTGTATTTGTCATTGCAATATCATTCAGGACAATTCCAATGTCCCAAAAATGCCCCCATATTACAGCTATTTTTCCCTTTTCCCTCCCCCTAGAACCTCCAGTGGCCACTGCCTCCAAATCAATGATAAAAGTTCTTCCATTGCTAGAATTACAATATGTCTATAGTAGAATAACAGTAAGTCTACTCTAGTCCATTGTTCATTCCCCAGGCCTGAGGATTCTGGGATGATGATGCCCACTCCACCTCTAATTGAGAGGGGGCTTAGATCCCATGGGGCAGATGGATGGGACTACCTTGCGTGCAGTTGCAGACTCTCTCTGTTTGGTAGAATAGTCATTATCCACCATCATCTCCTTGTTAGTTGTCCTAGATGAGTCCAATGAACTGGAGAGTAGGTGTTGCAATTCTTTTGAGATTCAAGGCCCGACTGGCACATGGACAGCCCAAATATTTAAGTCTCTCGGACCTAAGCCTATCAACTCTAGTACTAACTATAGGTTCAAGTATAAGGGGAAGAAGAGCCATGTGTAGGGAAACCACAACTGAGTCTGACTCTGTCACTCCGGGGAGCATAAATTCCAAAGTAGTGCCCACTGGCAGAGCACCAAACTCTTGAGCTGTCAGTCCTGCCGATAGTGTCTGGATGTTTCCAGAACCCTTAGGAGCCTCTCTATTTGAGTCAATATTTACTGTGGATCCAGCATTTATGTAGACATGCTTTGGAGTCACGCAGATGTGGATGCAGATGTGGCTCTAGTGGTTGAGACCGCTTCCCACAGGAAGGTCCCGGGTTTGGTTCCCAGTGCCTCCTGGAAAACAAACAAACAAAAAAACACAAGCAAAACAAATGAAAAAAAAAAGGAAGCCAATGTGGTTCAGTGGTTGAACACCGGCTTCCCACATATGAGTTCCCGGGTTCATTCCCCTTTCCCCAGTGCCTAAAAAAAAAAGAAAAAAATTCAACTTATGCAAATTACTAAGTGTGACTTTTGGGAATGCTATGAAGTCTCTTTGAAATGCAGCTTTCTCATCTGTAAAATAACACCACTATCTACACTATGGCTTGTTATGAGCACTTCATGGGTGCTCAATTGGTAACTATTAGTATTACTTCCATGAAATAATTTTTGTTACTGACCACTTGATAGCAAAGGATTTGTCTCTAGCCACTTTCCTCCATTAAGAATGACATTGTTTTATTGTTATTGTTGTTGGTTGTCATTTTGCATTAGTACTTTCTTATTGGATATTTTCCCATTTCAAACGTTTTATAGGAAAGACAGATCACCATTTTCCCTTTGAAATTTACTTCCACTTTTCTCTACTTTATGACCCTCACCACAAGCCCTTGGCCCCTATGCTGCTATGTTTATTATAGTCTACATTGTGCCTGAATTTTACTTGCACATAGAGTCTGTTGGTTTAGTCAACTTGCTTTTCTCTCTTCAACTTCATTCATAACTACATGTACTTCTAAATATCTTGCTCCGTTCCCAATTGCAAAATGTCTTTCACATGGCCTTTGAAAGTACTGTGGAATTTTGGAAGGCTGTACAGTCATCAAGTCTTCCCTCAATCAGCTCCTCCAAATCTCTCTCCCCTAGGCTCCCTCACTCTCACATTCTGTTCCAGACAAACTTGTTTCCCTTTGGTCACATGTTTCAGCTTTTGCATTCTTCTCTAGTCTATCCTTGAGGGTGGCACAGGCTTCTCTCTTACTTTGCTGTACTCTGACCCTCCCTATTCCTTTGATTACCTCCTTTTCTAGGATTTGTTGTAGGTAGAACATTTTACCAGCAAACAATCCCTGACCAAGTTTTCCTTTTCTGGAGCACACTTCTGGATTTACTTAAATTGAATCACAAAATTTTGGAGCTGATGCCTATCTTAAATATTATTTAACATAATTTCATTTTGCAGATTTGGGTGCTGAAGACTCAAATGGTTGGTACACAGCAAGCACTCCTGTTTTTTCTTTCCAATTAAAGTCACTCCTTGCAGGCCGGAACTACATTTTATACACATACTCATATGTGTATAAAACCTAAGTTTGCTTTGGTGCTGTCCTGGTTTAAGCCTTTTGTGGACCCTAGAAAATTATGTTCTTAAACTAACCCATTCCTGTGCATGTGGACCAATTTATGTGGGACCTTTTGGTTAGATTCAGTTAAGGGAACTTTTGATTAGATCACTTCAGTTAAGGGCCTTTGATTAGATTGTGGGACCCAGGGTGGGTACTAATCCTTTTACTGAAGTCCTATATAAATGGGAGAGAGGGCAGAGAAAGAGAGTGGACATTTTACCCTGCCATGTGCAGGAAGACCCCAGGATGGCCTACAGCCACAGAAAGACAGAAAAAGTGGCAGTGACAGAGAGAAGCCACAGACAGAACAACCCAAAGCAGAACCAGCCACAGGCCTGGAGGAAAGGGGAGAGACAATTGGCTGGCTAACCTTGGCATGTGCTTGATTGCCCACAGCTGAGCTCTGAGAGAAAGAATCTTTAGATGATGCCACCATGTGCCTAATCACCCACAATTGCAACTTGAGAGAAAGCATCTCTTGATGATGCCTTGATTTGGATATTTTCACAACCTTGGAACTATAATCTTCTATCCTAATAAATTCCTATTATAAAAGCCAACCCGTTTCTGGAATTTTTTAATGGCAGCTTGTGGCAAACTAAAACAGGTACTTAGAAAATAATTTACACCATAAAAGGTTTTGATTTAATTTCATTCATCTAGTGGCTAAATATTAAAATGCTGTTCTTGTAATAGGTGATTCTACTGTCAGCTTAAAACCAATGGCAAAGGGCAACTTGTAGCTTTTGCTTATGATGATGTAATACTATGGCTGTCCTGCCATCTGTTAAGCCTTTGGATAAACACAATGCCTGTTATAGTTTGCTAGGCTGTGAATGCAATATCACAGAAATGGGTTGGCTTTGAACAGTGGCAATGTATTAGTTTTAAATCTTATAGTTCTGAGACCATGAAAATGTCCAAATCAAGGTATCATCAAGATGATACTTTCTTCCTCAAGACCAGCTGTTAATCTTTAGGAATGAACAGAAAAGGTAAAAGAATAACACAATGTTTCTAGCTAGCAGTGCTATTATATGGCTATGACAGTGGTTGAAAGGGAAAGTCCAAAGTCATATAGATTACCAAAAGGAAAGTTTAAAAGTCTAACATGGAACTGTATAGCATAGTAAAACCTCATGTGAAGTATGAATATGGGTAATATTCCATATTTAAGACTGTTTATCTTTGAAATTGAACAAATATATATTAATGTTACAAGATGTTAAAGCAGGTAAAAAAAAAAATCCCATTATGCTAAGGGAAAGAAACCAACACAATGTAATACATATTGTAGGATTCCAATTATATAAAATGTAAATATAAATCAATTTATAAAGATGGAATTAGATTAATGGTTATGTAGGGCTAGGGAAGGATAGAAGGATTGAAAGGTGAGTGCTAATGGATGTGGAGTTTTTCTTTTTGGAGTAATGAAATTATTCTAAAATGTTTTTGTGATGATGAATGCACAAGCCTGTGATTATACTAAAAGCTATTGAATGTACACTTTGGATAGATTGTATGGGACGTGAATATATCTCAGTAAAACTGGTTTTAAAAAGAAAAAAAAAAAAGACCAGCTGTTAGAAATCCTGGACTCCTCTGTCACATGGCAAGGCACATGGCAGCAACTGCTGGGCTTTCCCTTCTCTTCCAGGTTTCATTGCTTCTAGCTTTTTACTTCTGTGGCTTTTATCTTTACAGTCTTTTATAAATAACACCAGTAAGAGGATTAAGACCCACCCTGAATGAGGTTGGCCACACCCACAGGAATGGATTAACTTTAAGAAGATACTTTTCTGGGGTACATATATCAACAAACTGTCACAATGCCCATAAAATGTGATGAACTTGGAGGCTGGACATACCTGGATCAGAATTTAATGCTTACTAATACAGGACTTTAAGTCATGGATCCTTTCTGAGCCTCCGTTTCTTACATACTTAATGGGGACAATAATACAAACCTGAAGTGGGAATTAGAGATAAATTATGATAAACACCCAACACATGTGTGCTCCATAATTGACAGCTACTATTATTAAAATCTGTTGGATATTACCGAGGGGGAATGCATGTCATAGGACACACGACAATCTCCTAAATAGTCCTCTGAAAGGAAATAAGCAATAAAACAAAAGTAATGGAAGAAGAGTATCTGTTTTGTTTCTTGGGTTTTGTTTTTTTTTAACCAGAAAAGGATCCTTTTATTAGAAAGATACTAGGTATTCAGGCATAACCAGACACTTTCAAGAAGTCAAATATATAGAAAGCCAGAATTTTTTCACTTCCTATTTGTAAAAGAAAATAAGCTGGCAGAATATTTATGAGCACAAAAAGGAAGTTATTTTCTGACAGAATCTATCTATATAAACAGCCTGAAATTTGTTAAATTTGAAATTTAACACATTATCATGTTAGTCAATACTCAATTCTGAGTATTATAATACAAAATTACCACTGTACAGATACCCAACAGTGTCCACTTACTAATAGAACATTCCTGGGGCCTTACCTCATCACAAACCCCATGTGAACTTTGTCACCCTCTTAGGGAAAACAAGAATCTAAAAGGAATAATACTTTTTGGAAATAATTCTGAGAGTTTGAAAAGACAAGCCAGCTCCCTGACTCTGAGACACAGAAGGGGGTGCTGCTTTGCTTTGTCAAGTGTGTCCAGGCACCTGAAAGCTGCCGTTCCCCAGTAATGCCTCGTGGGTCTACTGTGGGCCTCGGGCGCAGGGCCGGAGAGCATGCTCCACCACCACGATGCCCTTCCACAGTCCACTGTCTTCTTTCCATTAAGATTTACTTTTTGCTTCTGATTTTCTACCTATCAAATCTCCAAATCCCAGTTTTTCCAGGTGTTCTTGTACCATTAGTTTCCTCTCCATTCTGCATTCTAAATATTCTTTTGATTCATTTCTGCACAGAGCATTTTCGAAATTATGGTCACAGAGACACTTCATGAATGTCTCTTTAAAGCCTTTATATTCACTGAAGTGATCCAGTGGGAAGCTGCCCTTGTTGGGGGGTGGGGGGTGGCTGGAAGCTCTTAGTCTCAAAGTTCATGGCCGTGGACATGGCGGCAGCTGCAGAGACAACAGTGCTGGGAGCGTCCGAGCATCATGCACTGCATGCAGAGGGCAGCTGCGAGTATCTGTTTTTTGACGTTGATGTTCACTCAATTTATTTTATTTTTAAGAACAATAAAGCACTGAGGTTCAATATGAAAACAAAACAAAAAAGAAAAAAAAAGGAGGTGAGGTAGGGGTGACTGAAGATGATGTTATAGCAAAACAACTAGTCAAAACTAAGTCATTAAAAACTCAGTCAATATTTCCAGGAAGATGGCATTGGAATAGGTATAAAGGGATCAACTCTATCACAAAAACAATGGAGAAAGGGCAAAAAGCTGTCTGAGGGACTGCTTTGGTGATCTGCAGACCAGGAGAGTACTGCACATCTTCTAGGAGGGCAAGGGAGAGAGGGACAAAGAAGAACTGAAATTAAAACCATGAGTTACTAAACTCCATGGCCAGGAACAGCACCCATTCCCCACACTCTAAGGAAAGAGACTGAATAAAACCTGTGGCTAACTACAGCCAACTGGGAGGGAACAGATGGCTTCCACCCTGGAAAGAGGGAAGGTGTGGCAGGGGATGGAGAGTGGATTCTATTCAGTGAATTTGGCCAGCAGAGCCTACTTTGAATCTCAGTTCTGGCCAGACCAGAATCACAAGGAAGTGGAGGTTTAACGAGACATCTCCATGTAAAGATTTTCTGATGAGTGCCAGCCAGAAAATTGCAAGGAGAAAAACAGCTTTTAGGAGACTCTTGTCCCAGAAGTCTTGGAGCAGATCTGCACACCATTAGCAAGTACCTGGAAATATTTTGGTAATTTAAGGTAGACAATTTTAAAGACTTAGTATAAGTTGAATCAAAAATAGGCAATAGACTACTGCAAGAGAAATAAAACATTACTGGATACACAGGAAAAAAAAAAAAAAAAGACAAGAGAGAGAAATTGACCATCAGAGTAAATTCACCAACATATTCAGATACCCAGATATCAGCAAAAAATTACAAGCCATACTAAGAAACAAGAAGGATGGCCCAGCCAAAGAAACAGACCCAAAATCCCAATGAGGCACAGGATTTTAGACAACTAATCAATGATAATCATACACATCTCCTAAATCAACTTAAGGAGTTGAAGAAAAAAAAAAAGATAAAGGATATTATGAGGACATTGGGTGAGCATAAAGAACAATTTGAAAGCCTGCAATGAAAAGTAACAGCACTTATGAGAATGAAAGTCACAATGGATGAGATTAAAAATACATTAGATGCATATAACAGCAAATTTGAAGAGATGGAAGACAGAAATAGTGACTTGGAGGACAGACTATCTGAACTTGAAAAGTCAGGAGAACAGAAAGAGAAAAGAATGGAAAAAATGGAACAGGGTCTCAGGAATTGAATGGCAACATGAAACTCACAAACATATGATTTATCAGTGTCCCAGAAGGAGAAGAGAATGGAAAAGGGGCAGAAAGAATATTTGAGGAAATAATGAGTGAAAACAACCCAACTAGAATGAAAGACATAAATATATACAAGAAGTACAACAGACCCCAAACAGAATAAATCCCAATAGACCTACGCTGAGAAACATAATATTCATAATGACAAATATCAGAGATAAAGAGAGGATTCTGAATGTAGCAAGAGAAAAGCAATACATCACATACAAGGGAACCTCAATAAGACTAAGTGTCAATCTCTCATGAGAAACCACGGAGGTGAGAAGAAAGTGGTATGATATATTTAAGGTGCTGAAAGAGGAAAAATGCCAGCCAAGAATTCTTTATTGGTAAAATTTTTCTTCAGAAATGAGGGTGAGTTTTAAAGCCTTCACAGACAAACAAAAACTAAGACAGTATGTTACCAAATGACCAGATTTACATGAGATACTAAAGAGAGTGCTACAGAATGAAAGGAAAAAACAATGATGAAACACTTGGAGAAAAGTGTAGAAATGAAGATTATTAGTAAATGTAACTTGAAGGGTAAAAAGACAGACAATAGTAACATATGACAACAGAAAGCCAAAGGATAAAATGGATGAAATAAGTAATGACTTTACAGAAATAGCATTAAAACTTAATGGTTGAGTTCCCTAATCAAAAGACATAGATTGACAGAACGGATTTTAAAAAATGAGCCAATTACATGCTATCTACAAGAGACTCACCACAGACTTAAGGACACAATCAGATTGAAAGTGAAAGGTGGGAAAAAGATATTCCATGCAAATAGTAACCAAAAATGAACTAGAGTAGAGATATTAATATTGGATAAAAATAGATTTTAAATGCAAAAGGTTTATAAGATATGAAAAGGTCATTATAAATTAATAAAAGGGGCAATTCACTAAGAACAAATAACTATAATAAATATTTATCTAACTAACTTGGGTGGTCCCAAATACATGAGGCACACACTGGCAAAACTGAAGGGAGAAATAGAAGTTTCTACAATAACAGTTGGAGACTTCAATACACCACTCTTGGAAGTGTATAAAACATCTGGGCAGAGGAGCAATAGGGAAATAGTGAGCTTGAATAATATGATAAATGAACTAAAACTAACAGATATTTATAAAGTGTTACACCCCAAAAGAGCAGCATACACATTCTTTTCAAGGGCTCATGGATCCTTCTCCAGGATAGACCATATGTTGGGTCACAAGACAGGTCTTAATAAATTTTAAAAGATTGAAATTATACAAAACACTTTCTCTGATCATAATAGAATGAAGCTGAAAATCAATGATAAATGGAAAAAAGGAAAATTCACAAATATGTGGAGATTAAACAACACACTCTTAAATTACAGTGGGTCAAACAAAAAGTTGCAAGAGAATTCAGTAAATATCTTGAAGCAAATGAAAATGAGAACACAACATAACAAAACCTAGGGGAGGAGCAGATGTGGCTCAAGCAGTTGATTGCCTCCTTCCCACCTACAAGTTCTCAGGTTCAATCCCCAGTACAAATAAAAACCTATGAGATATAGCCAAGTCAGGTCTGAGAGGGGAATGTATACCTTCAATACTTACATTAAAAAAGAAGAAAAAGCTAAAAATAACTGCACATCTGGGGGAACTAGAAGAACAGCAAACCAAGCTGAAGGAAAGAAATAAAGATGAGAGCAGAAATAAGTGAAATTGAGAACAATAACAAAAAAATGGAGAGAATCAACAAAACCAAAAGTTGATTTTTCAAGATCAACAAAATTGGTGAACCCTTAGCTAGACTGACAAAGATAGAAAGAAAATGCAAATAAACAAAATTTGAAATGAGCTGGGGGGTATTTTCACTGGCCCCACAGAAATAGGAGAGATCATAAGAGTATGCAATCAACAGCTGTATGACAACAAACTACACAATGTAGACAAAATGAACAAATTCCTAGAAACACACAACCTACACTGACCCAAAAAGAAATAGAAGACCTCAACAAACCAATCATGGATAAAGAGATTGAAACAGTCATCAAAAACCTCTGAGAAATGAAAATTCCAAGACCAGATGGATTCACAGGTAAATTCAAACAATCATTTAAAGATGATCTAATACCAATCTTGCTCAAGCTCTTCCAAACAATTGATCAGGAAGGAACATACCAAACTCATTCAATGAAGGCAACATCACCCTTATACCCAAACCAGATGAAGATTCTATTAAAAAATAAATTACAGGCCAATTTCTCTAATGAATATGTATGCAAAAATCCTCAACAAAATACTTGCAAGCTGAATCCAAAAGCACATTAAAAGAATTATATACCGTGATCAAATGGGTATGCAAGGGTTCTACAACACAAGAATATCAATTAGTACAATAAACCACATTAAAAAATTGAAGAAGAAAAATCACATGATCTTCTCAATTGACACATAATAGGCATTTGACAAAATACAGTATATTTTCTTGTTAAAAAACACTCCAAAAGAGAGGAACAGAAGGAAGCTTTCTCAACATGGTAAAGTGCATATATGAAAAAGTCCACAGCTAGCTTTGTGCTCAATGGTGAAAGACTGAAAGTTTTCCTGCTGAGCTCGAGAACAAGACAAGTATACCCACTGTCACCACTGTTAGTCAATATTGTGCTAGAATTTCTAAACTGGAACAATTAGGTAAGAAAAAGAAAGAAAAGACACCAAAATAGAAAAGGAAGAAGTAAAACTTTCACTATCACTGATGATAGGATCCTATATCTAGAAAATTCTGAAAAATCCGCAACAAAGCTACTAGAACTAGTCGATGGGTTCAGCAAAATGGTGGGATACAAGATTAATATGCACTTCTGGGAAGATGGTGGACTAGAAAGACACAGGACTGTCTTCTTTCCCAGAAAAATAGCTAGAGGAAGGCAGAAAATGCCTGGAAAAAAAAAATCTCCTAGGGTTTAGGGGGTTTAGGACACCAGTGGAAGTCTGGACACTGCCAAGAAGAGAGAAGAACAAAAGAAAAGAATTGCAATGGCAAAACTATGAGTTAAAAGCAGCAGTTGCTATGGCCAGCACCCTCCCCCACACTAAAGACACTTTTGAATTCTCAGGCCCTGGGGTCAGCAGCTACAGTCAAAGGGGATACCAGGGTTTCACCTCCCCAGGAAAGAGAGAGACACAGCCTAAGGCTGACTCAGCTTTTGAACCACAAATTTGTTCCACTGTGTCCCAAGAGCCCTTCCAGGACGGGTGGGACGACGCTATTGTTTGCCTTGGGAACCAGCTCAGGACTAAAGAGGTCCAACACTCTCAATCTCCCTTTCTAATAACTGGGACTGATTGCTTAGGACACAGGGGGGAATGGAATTATTTCCTAACCAAGAAAAGGGAAGGGGCACCCAGCAAAGGTGGGAGAACTGCCTCTGAAAAAGTTTGAGTTGCAAGTCTTGTCGCCTCCAAGAAGGCACCTATTGATCCAGTTCATATTGCTGCAAACTCACTGCCACCAGGCATTGAACTGAGAGGGCTGCCAAAGAGTGCCATCTACTGGCAGACAAAGGAAGTGTACATGAGGGAAATAAAAGTAAATAAGTAAGAGAAGCTATTTCCAGACTTTTACAGTCTCACTCCCCAAGGCCCCAGGAAGCAGATTTTCAACCCATTACTGGGTTCAGAGAACAGTTTTGAGCAAATAACAGGGACAATCCTAAAGATCCAAGTTGAGGGAAGCGGCTGTGGCTCAATCAGTAGGGCTCCCGTTTACCATATGGGAGGCCCCGGGTTTGGTTCCTGGGGCCTCCTGGTGAAGGCAAGCCCGCCCGCACGGCGTGGTTGGCTGACCCAGCGAGCACAAGCAGCAAGGAGGGGGATAAATGAATAAATAAATAAAATCTTAAAAAAAAAAAAAAAAAAGACTTAGGGAAGTACACATTGCCTATGGAGTATACAGTGCTTTGTTGATCTGGTTACAGTGAATTCTTTACAACAAAATTGTTTCTACATAAACAATAAAAAATAAAAAAAAAAAAATAAAAAAAAAAAAAGATCCAAGTTGAACCAAGTGTCAAAGAACAGCAGTAACACAGACTTTTGCCACTAAATCCCTAAAAAGAGAGAGAAATTGTGCATCTGAGTAAACTCACCATCCTAATCAGATGCCTAGAATCCACAAAAAATTATGAGCCATACTAAGAAAATGGAAGACATGGCCCAAGAAAAGGAATATAGCAAAGACCCAGAAGAGACAAGGATTTGAAACAACTAATTAACAAGATGCACACAAATTTCCAAAATCAAATAATGAGTTGAAAGACAATATCGCTAAAGAGATTTTAAAAACATCAAGAAGACATTGTGTGAGCACAAAGAAGAATTTGAAACCTGAATAGAAAAGTAGCAGAACTTATGGGAATGAAAGACATGATAGGTGAGATCAAAAACACATTTGAGGCATACAACAGCAGACTTGAAATGATAGAAGAAAGAATAAGTGATACCAAAAACAGAACAACTGAAATAGAAGAGAGAAAAGAACAGAGAGAGAAAACAATAGAAAAATTTGAGCAGGGGCTCAGGGAGTTGAATGACAACAGGAAATGCAAAAACTTATGTGTCATGGGAGTTCCAGAAGGAGAAGAGAAGGGGAAGCGGGCAGAAAGAATATTGCAGAAAATAATAGCTGAAAATTTTCCAATGAACTTGAAGTAGAGGGAAAATTACCCAACACATTTTATGAAGTCACCATCACCCTAATACCAAAGCCAGATAAAGACACTACAAGAAAATTACAGACTAATCTCTCTAGTGAACATAGATGCAAAAATTCTCAAAAAAATACTTGCAAATCGAATCCAGCAGCATATCAAAAGACTTATACACCACAACCAAGTGGGATTTATTACTGGTATGCAAGGCTGGTTGAACATAAGAAAATCAATTAACATAATATACCACATTAACAAATTGAAGGAAAAAAACCACTTGATCCTCTCAATCAATGCAGAAAAGGCATTTGACAAAATCCAGCATCCTTTCTTTGAAAGGTAGGAATAGAAGGAAAATTCCTCAATATGATAAAATGCATATATGAAAAACCACAGCCAAGATTGTACTCAATGGGGAAAGGTTGAACGCTTTCCCTCTAGGATCGGGCACAGAACAAGGATACCTCCTGACACCATTGTATTCAACATTGTATGGAAAGTTCTAGCTAAAGCAATTAGACAAGAAAAAAGAATTAAGGCACCCAAATAGGAAAAGAAGTAAAACTCTATTTCTGGATGACATGATCTTATATTTAGAAAATTCTGAAATGTCTACCACAAAGCTACCGGAGCTAATAAATGAGTTCAACAAAGTGGCAGTATACAAGATCAACACGCAAAAATCAGTAATGTTTTGTATACTAGTATTGAACAATCTGAGGATGAAATTAGGGAAAAAATTCCATTTACAATAGCAACAAAAAAATTTAACCAAAGAAGTTCAGGACCTATATGCACAAAACTACAAAACAATGCTAAAAGAAATCAACAAAGACCTAAACAAATGGAAAGATGTTCTGTGTTCATGGATTGGAAGACTTAAATATCATGAAGATGTCAATCCTACCGAAAATGATTTATAGATTCAAAGCAATACAAATCAAAATTCCAACAGCCTACTATAAGGACATAGAAAAGGCAATTATCAAATTTATTTGGAAGGGAAAGTGCACCTGAATAGCCAAAAAGTATTCTAAAAAAAGAAGAGCGATGTAGGAGGAATTTCACTACCTGACCTTGAAACATATTACAAAGCTACAGTGGTCAAAACAGCATGGTACTGGCATAAATATAGACACAACAATCAGTGGAATAGAACCAAGAGTCCAGAAATGAACCCTCACCTCTACAGCCAACTGGATTTCAACAAACCTATAAGTCCATGTTAATGGGTCAAAATCATCTCTTCAACAAATAGTGCTGGGAGAACTGTATATCTGTAACCAAAAGAATGAAAAAGGACCTCTATCTCACTCCCTATATAAGAATCAACTCAAGATGGATCAAATACCTAAATATAAAGCCAGGTCCATGAAACTACTGGAAGAAAATGGAGGGAAACATCTTAAAGACCTTGTGGTAGGTGATGGTTTATTGGACCTTACACCCAAAGCATGTGCAACAAAAGAAAAAATAGACAAATGGGACCTCCTCAAAATTGAACACTTTTACTCCTCACAGGACTTTGTCAAAAGGGTGAAAAGGCAGCTGACTCAATGGGAGAAAATACTTGGAAATCATATGTCTGACAAGGGCTTAATATCCATGATATATAGAGATGTTACAATACAACAATAAAAAGACAAATGAGCCAATTAAAAAACAGACAAAAGACTTGAAAAGACATTTGTCCAAAGAAGAAATACAAATAGTAAAAAAAGCACATGAATAAGTATTCAACATCACTAATGTTGAAACTACAGTAAGATGTCATTTCACACCTATCAGAATGACCACTATTTAAAAGACAGAGATAGCCAATGAGGTTTATCCGAGGCACGATTATTGCTAATTGAAAACTTTTCCCAAGTGCCAACTGGCAACACAACTGGAAAAAGACCTTGAATAAAAGGGGGAAATGGTAAAGACAAATGAGTTCAAGTGGCTAAGAGACTTCAAAGAGAGTCGGGAGGTCATCCCAGAGGTAACTCTTACACACACCTCAGTAGGAGCTCATAGAA